>PVKC010051900.1:0-10313 GCA_004027635.1 Crocidura indochinensis | reverse complement strand
TTTTTTTTTTTTACTTTTTTTGTTTTGTTTGTCTTTTGTGGGGCCACACCCAGCAGTGCTCAGGGGTTACTCCTGGCTATCTGCTCAGAAATAGCTCCTGGCAGGCATGGGGGACCATATGGGATGCCGGGATTTGAACCAACTACCTTGGGTCCTGGATTGGCTGCCTGCAAGGCAAATGGCGCTGTGCTATCTCTCCAGCCCTTTCTCCTACATTTTCATCTACAAGTCTTCAGATGTCACCCCCAGAAAAACTCGCTCAAGCAGCTACTTTGAGCTTCCACAGCACGTCCCTGGTCAGTCATAGAGAGTCATAGCCTGGGAGCGAGCCTAATTGTCCCAAAGTGGGAGCCCAGGGCACTCATCAGTCTTCAGTTTCACCCAACATTAGAGCGTTCATAAGAACGTTCGTAAGAAACTAGTACATATACACAATGGAGTATTATGTTGCCATCAGGAGAGATGAAGTCATGAAATTTTCCTATATATGGATGTACATGGAATCTATTACGCTGAGTGAAATAAGTCAGAGGGATATAGACACAGAATAGTTTCACTCATCTATGGGTTTTAAGAAAAATTATGGACATTATTGTAATGCCCAGAGACAACAGAAATGAGGGCCAGAAGGTCAGGCTCACAATATGAAGCTCACCACAAAGAATGGTGAGTGCAGTTAGGGAAACAAGTACACGAACAACTATCATGGCCATCTAGATGAGTGAGAGAAGTAGAATGCCTGTCTAGAATACGGGCAGTGGGTTGGGAGAGGAAGGAGATGAGGGGCATTGGTGATGGGAATGTTGCACTGAGGAAGGGGGGTGTCTGTTTATAACTGAAACCTAACTACAATCATGCTTGTAATCATGGCGCTTTAATAAATATATATATATATATATATTACAAAAAAATTAAAAAAGAACATCAGTGTCAAAGGCTGGGAAGTTTGCCTTGCACGCGGCCTACCTGGGTTCAATCCCTGCCGTCCCATATGGTACCCCTGAGCCTGCCAGGAGTCAATTCCTGAGTGCAGCAGTGGGAGTAACCCAATCGGGTGTGAGCCAAAAAGCAAAGCAAAATAATAATAAATAAAAGAGTGGGAGAGAAGAAGAACCTCGATGTCTTCCCAGAAGGCAACATGGACAAACTTCCATATACCTGTGTGGACACATCCAGCTTCCTCCTAGTTTCCCTGTTAAGAGACCAGAAAACAGGCCACAGCATCCTCCACCCAGGAGGCGTGGCCGGCTGGACGCGGCACTTCCGGAGACCGAGCCTCTTCATTGGCTTGTCTCTTCACACTCTGATTGGCTCCTCCGGGCGCGGTCGCATTCTCATTGGCCAACTCCCGGACGTCGCTGCTGGCGTCATATTCCCGCGTCGTGCGCTTGGCCTCTACGTCATTTCTAGGCGCCGGCTGACGAAGCCCGGTACCCCCAGCGGAACCTGGAAGGTTTTCGAGCCGACTTGTTCTTAGCGACGACAGCGTTGACAGCAACCATGGCCGGGGCGGTACCAGCCCCGGGACTCCCGGGTGCAGGAGGCCCTGTGGTCCCGGGCCCTGGCGCCGGCCTCCCGGGCAAAAGCGGCGAGGAGCGCTTGAAGGAGATGGAGGCGGAGATGGCCCTGTAAGGCCCTGGATAAGGCTTATGTGATAAAGGCCATCATGCAACCAGAGCCACTGAGCTTTGGGGGGTCCTTGGCCCGTTCTGATGGAGATATGGGATTTGGGAGGTAATGGGACGGATGGAGGGAGAATTTGGCAGAGGGTGACAAACGCTGTCAGAATGTACCCAGAGTCACAGCATTGGCGCGAGGGTGTGGTGTTTGTGCTTTTTTTCATACAGGTTTGAGCAGGAAGTTTTGGGGGCTCCAGTAACCGGAATCCCAACTGCGATGCCCACTGTCCCCACGGTCGAAGCGATGCAAGTCCCAACAGCGCCTGTCATCCGCCCAATTATCGCCACCAACACATACCAGCAGGTATGGCCCAGCTGAGAGGCATGTAAATGAGAGTACAGGACCTTGAACACAGTAAATGTAAACAGAACCGCTGGCCAGAGGTTGGCGTGGTGGTGAATTGCCGTAATAAATATGTGCCAGATGCTGAGAGCACAAGAAGGGCTCAGACAAAAAATCTGCATCTATTTGTGGGTACCATGGTCTGGTAGAACATGGAAATGATCTCTGTGTAGGTGAAATTTCATAGCTTTACATCTCATTCAATTGCAAGTGCTCTGTAACAGAGATAATTAATGGAGTTCCTGGGAAGAAAGCAAATGAAACTAATTCATCTGGCAGGTAATAATCTGTGTACCTTCTATGCACCTGGCATTAGGCATCTATCAGAGAACAAACCAAGCCAGTCATGATTTTGTAGGTAGGGAGTTTGTGATTTACTAGAAAATATCGATATTTGCCAGAAAAGTCAAAGAAGGTCCTCCTGGTGTCAGAGAAGCCATACTATGTCTGCATAAGCCTCAAATTCAGAGTCCAACACCATTTGGTCACCTGATCATTGAAGGGAGTATCTCCTAATAGATGATGCCCTGTCTCCCCACTCTCAAAAAAGAAAAAAAGGAGGGACAAGAGTGATAGCACCTTATTATGTGGCAGGGATGATGACCCTGGCCCCTCACCTCACTGTAGCACATGGGGGACGAAGGCCAGATGCAGGATATGGGCTCTCTGTGTGTTTTGCACACAACCGACCCTGTATGGATCTAGGTTTGATTCCCCGGCATCCCATATGGCCCCCCAAGTCTACCAGAAGTGATTTCTGAGCCACGAGTAACCACTGAGCACTGCTGGATATGACCCAAAAGCTAAAGGAGAAAAAAAGAAGAAGAAAAGGTGTGAGGCCAGTGCTGTAGTAAGGTGGTAGACACTTTACATGAGGCTGACCCAGTTCGATCTCTGATGTCCCGTACGGTTCCCTGAACCCACCAGGAGTTGTCCCTGAGTTTATAGCCTGGAATAAAACCTGAGCACTTCTATCTGTTGCCCTTCAAAATAAAAGAAGAAAAAGCAAGGCTTTCTCTGATGTTTAAGCAAATAAGTGGAAGGGGAAGCCATGTAGATACCTGGGGAAAGCATGTAACCCGGGTAGAGGCAGGTACTTATGTAACATATCCCTGAACAGGGAGAACAGAATGACAGGGGGGATGAGCAAAGGCAAGAGTTAGAAGTGATGAGGACAGAGATTTGTGGGGCTGAAGGGCTACTACAGGACTTTGGTCTTTTCCAATAATAAGAAGCTGTGGTGGGTTTGAGCAGAGACTGGTACTGACCTAACTTAGGTGTCAGCAGGCTAACCCTGCTTGTGTTTTGGGAACAGAATAGGAGGGATGGATCAGATCAGGGAGACTGAGGACTGTCATAATCTATGCACATAATAATGTCAGCCTCAACAAGGGGGGTGGTGTGGAGACGGAACAAGACTGAACATAATTTCAGAAAGTGCTCAGTGTTGTAGAGAGGATGAGAAGGGTTGGCTGTAGAAGTTGCTGCTGGAAGGGGTTAAGGATAACCTCAGCCAGTGTGATTTCCCAAAAGCCTTCCTAAAAAGCCTTCCTGGCATTTTTCACTGAGCCTGAAAGTTTCTGAGCCAGCTCCACACAGGGAATGAAATGCTTGGGCCTCCAGGTTGAATCAGTCTCGAAGATCTGAGAATGGAATTGCCTCACGCCAATCTCCTCCCATAGGTCCAGCAGACTCTGGAAGCCCGGGCAGCTGCTGCAGCCACAGTTGTTTCTCCTATGGTGGGTGGCCCTCCTTTTGTGGGCCCAGGTAAGGAATGGGGTAAGGGATCCTTGGCTCAGATAGAGTTTTTGGAAGAGATGCCCTGGATTCTCCCTCCCATTCTCATCTCTCCCCTCCCAACAGTTGGCTTTGGCCCTGCGGATCGGAGTCACCTGGACAGTCCAGAGGCTCGAGAAGCCTTGTTCTTGCGGCGAGCAGGTAGGTCTGGGGCCAGGGAACCCCCACCTAGCCAACTGCTTCACCATCTTGCCAAAATCATTGCTCTAACTCTCTTCAATTCATCTCCCACCTGAGGTCATCTTCCTAAAACACAAACTAAGTTAAGAACTTCATCAGTCATCCAGCTGCCTGACTGTCACTCCTAAGCCCTACCTGAGCTGCATCATCTGTGGCACTTAACACCTCCTAGCAATCTCTGACTTACTTACTTACTATGACTCTCATTTCTGACATCCTCTGAAAAAGAAGCTCCATCAAGAGATGGAAGTCTTGGGGACCGGGAGATAGCATGGAGGTAAGGCGTTTGCCTTTCATGCAAAAGGTCATCGGTTTGAATCCCGGTGCCCCATATGGTCCCCCGTGCCTGCCAGGAGCAATTTCTGAGCATGGAGCCAGGAGTAACCCCTGAGCATTGCCGGGTGGACCCTAAAACCAAAAAAAAAAACAAAAACAAAAACAAAAAAAAAAGAGATGGAAGTCTTTTACAAAGGAAGAATTACCTACTGCCTGTTTCACAGGGTGGATAAACCATCAAATATTCGGTTCCTCTTCAGTCAGGAGCCTTCTATCACCTGACCCTTTACATCCTTCTTAGAAACATTGCCTGGATTGTCAAAAATTTCTCAAATCAAGCTTAAACTAAATAAACCTTTCCTATTTACAGTTATTCTTTCTTTTGGTAGTTGAGGTGACCTTCTCCCACACAGTCAGTCTTTGTGCCAGAACTTCTTCAACATGTACAGAAAGGATTTGTGTTCTGTTAGATGAAAAGTTCTATTAGATGAAATTTGTTAATTGTGTTCCTTAAATCCTCTTAGGCGCCTTTATCTGAAGACCTGAGATATATAACATCTCTTACTCTGTAATAGAGCTTTAATCCAAATGCCCAGCATCCTGTGCTGCTGTAGGCCCTCCACTGCTTGGACAGTCAGGCTGTATTTGATGGCTGCTTACCATTCCACCCCTGCTTCAGCGCTCTCCAGCCCTCAGCTTCCTCTGTTACAGTACAGCGATCTGAAAACGGGAGATTTGGTTTACAGTATTCTCCTTGCACTCACCCTCTGTCTCTCTAGCTCTTTGTTATCCTTTGGTCTGAGCTTCTAGGCCCCTTTCTTCAGGAACCTTCTAGTTGTGTACAGGTGGTGGCATCTCTTCCTTCCATCACTCCTGGCTTTCCTTGTCCAGCCCTGCTCGCTCTCCAGGTCCCCACCCCTGGAAACTAGCTCTCTTTTCTTGCCTATTTCCTCCTGCCCTTGAAAGATGAGAGCCCATCTTTTGATGTGTCCCTAATATTTCCCAGAACAGAAGAGATCTTCGGTGGAGAGTTTTTGCTGAATGAACAGATAAAAGACCCTTTCATCTCCCAGACAGCTACTGAGACTCTTCTCCAGGATTTCTTGGATGCCAACATACATGCAAAGGCATGCACGCACGCACAAACATGCACACACATACCTTGTCCTAGGTGTCCAGTTGTCCTGGTCCCCCATGACACACCCCCCATCTCTCTCTCCCACAGCTGTAGCCCCCCAGAGGGCCCCTATCCTGCGTCCAGCCTTCGTCCCCCACGTGCTACAGAGAGCAGGTGAGGGGCCAGGGTCATCATCCCTACCACATACCTCCCCCTCAGCCCTCCGACTACCCCACTCACACCCTGACAGATCCTGCTCTCTCTTCTGCAGCAGGTGGCCCCCGCCCAATGGCCCTTCGGCCCCCTCACCAGGCCCTTGTGGGACCCCCTCTGCCTGGGCCTCCCGGCCCACCGATGATGCTGCCACCGATGGCGCGGGCCCCAGGTCCCCCGCTGAGCTCCATGGCTCTGAGGCCAGCTCTGGTGAGTGGGAACTGGGTGCTGGTCTGTAGGGCCATTGCAAGGGTCAGGAGTGCCCTCCAGATCTGATGGATCCTGGTCTGCTGTAGCCTGTCTTCTACCTACTCCCTGCCTTTGTCTCAAATCTCTGTCTTTCTGTTTCTTTCTGTGGTCCAGTCTTTTTGTGAGGAGAGGAGAGTGAGTACAAGCTGTAAGTGTGTGTCTCTGTAGCTTTATTTTTTCTTGACTGTCCCTGTTTTTCTGGTTTGGGTTTTGAGCCACAGCCAGTGATGTTGCTCAGGACTTCTAATTCCTGGCTTCATGCTCAGAGATCACTCTTAGCAGAGTTCCAGGGACTATTTGGGGTGCCAGGGGTCAAGCCTGAGTCAGCTGCATGCAGGGCAAACACCTTACTTTGCTGCACTCTCTCTCCAGCCCATTTGTATTGTAGTCTCATTGTTTGTTCCTGTCTCTGACTGGAAATTTCTTTTTCTGTCTTGTGTCTCTTGCCTGCTCACTGGGTCCCAGGCCCTTGCTTTGTTGTTCATGATGGGGATGGGAGTTGGGGAACAACCTATGGTCTGGCCTCCCTCATGCCCTCCTCCCACCCACAGGAAGAGCCAGCAACACCCCGAGAGCTGGGCCTAGGCCTGGGATTGGGCCTGAAAGAGAAGGAAGAGGTAGCAGTGGCGGCGGCAGCTGGACTGGAAGAGGCTAGTGCAGCTGTGGCTGTGGGGGCAGGAGGCACTCCAGCAGGACCTGCAGTCATCGGGCCCAGCTTACCACTGGCTCTGGCCATGCCTTTGCCTGAGCCTGAGCCCCTGCCCCTGCCACTGGAAGTGGTGCGGGGTCTGCTGCCCCCACTACGCATTCCTGAGCTGCTGTCACTGCGCCCACGCCCACGGCCCCCTCGGCCTGAGCCACCCCCTGGCCTTATGGCTCTGGAGGTAAGCAGGGCGCCTCCATGAGGGCAGAGAGGGTGGGCGCAGGCATGCACCTGTACACTTCCACACATAAGCTCACAAAGACTCTTCAGGTAGTGGGGCCAGGACATGGAAGAGGAAAGTAAGCATAACCTCATCACCCCTATCCCCATAGAAGCACAAGCATCCTGTAACCATGGTGATAGCAACATCATGGACAAAGGGAAAAGGGGGTGAGTCTGCAGGGCAAAGGGGGATCCAGAAGATGCCAATATCAGGCCCTCTGCACACCATCCCTGTCCTTCTGCAGGTTCCAGAACCCCTGGGTGAGGACAAGAAAAAGGGAAAGCCCGAGAAATCAAAACGCTGCATTCGCACTGCAGCAGGGAGCAGCTGGGAGGACCCCAGTCTGCTGGAGTGGGATGCAGGTAAGTGGGGAGAGGGTTGGTCAGGGACAGGGTCCAGCACTGGACAGAACCCCACAGAGTTGGTTGTCAACAACAACATGACCCCTGATCATGAGGTAGCTGGTTGGTTTGCTGAAAGTCGAAGAGCAGATCTTTCCACCTAACTCATTATGAAAGCATTTAAGCGCTGAATTGCCCGGAGTAAGAGCCACATCTATACCACCTTGATTTAGCAAGATTGGCATTTTTCTATATTTCTCACCATAAGAAAAAAAAGTTTTGTTTTTTCAATTCCCACGACTCAAACCTAGTTCTCATAACCCCTGAGCAACATCCTTGACCACCAAGCACCTTCCTAGTTGCTAGAGGAGAAAAAAATGGTTTTATTATTATTTGAGGCTGACCATAATAACGTACTGTGGTGGTCATTTAGGGTGGGGTTTTTTCTTCCTTTTTTTTTTTTTTTTTTTTTTTTTTCATTTGTTTCAGGTTTAGGGGACAATTGGACACTCAGCTCCACACTGAAGTGAACCTGTAGGAACAGAGATCAAGCCCAGGCTCTTGCAATCAGGGCAAATGCACCAGCCCTTGGAGTTATCTCCAAGCCTGTAGTGGGCATTTTCTAACATATCAAATATCAAATCTGATGGCAGTTCTTCCCTTGTAAAAAGACTTTTTTTTTTTTTTTTTTTTTTTTTTTTTGGTTTTTCAGACCACACCCGTTTGATACTCAGGGGTTAATCCTGGCCAAGCGCTCAGAAATTGCCCCTGGCTTTGGGGAACCATATGGGACGCTGGGGGATCAAACCTTGGTCCTTCCTTGGCTAGTGCTTGCAAGGCAGACATCTTACCTCTAGCGCCACCTCTCCAGCCCCTAAAACAAGATGTGAAGTGTACATGGAATTTTTTCATAGTTTTTTGTTTGTTTGTTTTTGGGCCACACCAGCCAGTGCTCAGGGGTTACTCCTGGCTATCTGCTCAGAAATACCTCCTGGCAGGCATGGCGGACCATATGGACACCGGGATTCGAACCAACCCCTTAGTCCTGGGTTGGCTGCTTGCAAGGCAAACGCCGCTGTGCTATCTCCGGCCCCCCCAAAAATGTTTTTATTTTGGGCCACACCTGGTGGTGCTTAGGGGTTACTCCTGGCTCTGTGCTCAGAAGTTGCTCCTGGCAAACACGGGGGACCATATGGAATGCCGGGATTCGAACCAATGTCGGTCCTGGTTTCGCCGCTTGCAAGCCAAATACCTTACCGCTGTGCTATCTCTTCGGCCTCGTAAAAAGACTTTTATATATTAAGTTTACTCTTCTATGGATGGAAGTTATCTGTACTAAATACTATAGTACTCCTCTAAGGGGGGAAAAAAAGCTGTTTTCAAAGCTGTAGAGATAGTACAGAGGTAAGCCTTGCATGTGACTAACCTAGGTTCAATCACCAACATCCTATATGATCATCCAAGCACCACCAGGAGTAATCCCTGAGCACAGAGCCCTAAGTAATGCTGGGTATGGCAAAAAAATAAGTTTTCTTGGAGCCGGAGAGATAGCATGGAGGTAAGGTATTTGCCTGACAAGCGGAAGGACGGTGGTTCAAATCCCGGCATGCTATATGGTCCCCCAACCCTGCCAGAAGCAGTTTCTGAGTGTAGAGCCAGGAGTAACCCCTGAGCACTGCCAGGTGTGAGCAAAAAATATGTTTTTTTTTTTTCATATTGTTATACTAATAACATCAAAGAAAAGACTTGCCCTTGAACCAGGATTTATCCAGTTAATTGTCATTAGTTCATCTTTAAAGGAGACTGGTCTCCTGCCACTGCTTTGGTTATATATTCTAGTTTTTTTGTTTTTGTTTGTTTTTTGTTTTGGGGGGCTCAAGCCCAGCAGCGCTCGGGGATTATTCCTGGCTCTATGCTCATAAATCACTCCTGGCAGGCTCAGTACCACATGGGATGCCGGGATTCGAACCACCATCCCTCTACATGCAAAGCAAATGCCCCACCTCCATGCCATCTCTCCGACCCCTATATTCTAGTTTTTTGAAATGTGAGAGCAGCTGTCTTAGTGCAGCTTCCATGTTCTGAGTCTATCATGTTTTTTCCTTCGAGGGATCCTCACTGGATCATAAGAATGATCACTTCACCGTAGGAAACCACTGATTTCACACCCCAGTTCTTGACTCCTTCCTCTTTTTGCTTGCCTGCCTGCCCCAAGCCAGGGCTGCAGCTCAGATGTAGATCCTAGTCTTGATCTACTTAGTCTTTCCACTCTGTTTTCTCTTCTCCTCAGAACTGGCCTTCCCCAGAAAATGTGTAGAGAGCTGCTGAGTAGTTTGCTTGTGCCTAATTTTCAGTAGCTCAACAGGGAATTTGAGTGATTTTGTAAAGGAAGCAGAGATAAGGAATGGTACTGGGGTGCTATTACAGGAACAGGGCTTGTTAGGGGCCATGGGAATGTGTAGGGAGGTATCCAGGGGGTGTAAGAATGCAGGGGCTCAGGAAAGGCACAGGGACTCTCAGGGCTTCGCTGTGGATGGGTGAGCTGCCTAGGCTGGATAGGGCAGCACACAGGTGGTTCAAGTGAGGTCTCTGGAGCCAAATACCTGAGTTCAAGGCCAGGATCTGCTGATCCTGATAAATAACTTAGGCAGGGGATTTACCTCCATGTATAAGGTTCTCCCAATTGCCACTGTCAGTGTTAAAACCTTAGGAGTGCAGGGTCAGAGTAATAGCATAAAAGGTAGGGCATTTGCCTAGGACTTCCTATCTCTACTATCCTATATGCTCCCCCAGAACCTGCCAGAAGAGATTCCTTTCTTTCTTTCTTTCTTTCTTTCTTTCTTTCTTTCTTTCTTTCTTTCTTTCTTTCTTTCTTTCTTTCTTTCTTTTTTTTTGTAGGAGAGATTTCTGAGTGCAGAGCCAGGAGTAATCCCTGACCACCACTGGGCGTCACCCCCCCAAAAAAACAAACAAACAAACAAATAAAAAAAAGACTCCTCAGGAATAGGCCAGAGCATTAATACAACAGGTAGGGCACTTGCCTTGCACGTGCCTGGCCCAAGTTTGATCTCCGGCATCCCATACTGATTCCTGAGTACAGAGGCAGGATTAACCCCTGAGCATCGCTGGGTGTGGCCCAAAATATAAGCAAAGTAATGGCCTAGTACAGTGGTCTCGAGCCACATGTGGCTC
>PVKC010051899.1:0-10350 GCA_004027635.1 Crocidura indochinensis | reverse complement strand
TTACCCCCGTAATGCTAGTGCAACTGTTCCCCCCTTATGAAAACAAAACATATTTCTATCTTGCCCAATGGACCTCACAGAAATGTAATCAAATGAACAAATTTTGGAAAATTTAAAGGGAGTGCTTTATCCGGTAATGAAGACTACACATTGCTAGTCTATTTTCTGCATTCATCTTTCTAACTAGGTGGCATCACTTATGGCAGATACACCTATTTTTCTCTAAAATTATTCCTTTTATATATCATATTCCAAAATTCAATAGCTAAGAAATAAAATGTCAATGTTAAAGAAATAGACCTGTAGCAAATGGAATACCTTTGAGCGTCTTAGGTGCAGGGGTGTGGGAGTGTGGGCAGGTAATAGGGTGAGATAGAGAGAAAAAAGAAACAAAGAAAAAAAGGAAAGGAAGGGGAAAGTAATAAAAGAAGGAAGAAAGAAAAGAAAGAAAGGAAAAAGCCCTAGAACAGACATAGGTCTGGGACTTAGGGACTAAGAGTAGAAAAGAAATTGTAAGCACTGGTTTGGAATTAGTCGATGTTAAATGGGCTCTGAGCATATTTAGGTAGAAAGATGAGAAGACATGGGTGTTCTTTAAAATTTATCTTTGAAATAACTTTATATAACATAATTGAAATTTTAAGAAAAATTAGATAGGTCATAGTTTCATAAGTCTATATATCTTTAGCAAACTTCAAAATAATCATTTGTTTCAATTCTGACATATTAGTTTCTCTGTGAATTTAATATAACTGAAAGAGTATACATTCTTAGAGAAAAATGCATCACATAGTTGACATTACTGATCATAATATATTTATTTCAAGATAAGGAAAAGCATAGTTATTGAGAAAAATAGAAAGAAAATTGAAAGCTAAAAATATAAAATAGTGGAAATTATTGTATCTCCAAAAAATCATTAATACAATAGCAGAAGGTTTAGTAAGTTCTCTTTTTTTAAGATAAGAGATTTTAAAAAATACAATAAAAAAGGTGTGTGCATGGCAGTTGTTTTTTGCATAGGCACAGCAAAATTTGGGGAAAGTAGAAAGGAAAAAACTTTGGCTTGTATGTCTGTATATTTTCATTTGAATTACTATACCAGTGATTTTTTTCTTATTGTGTTTTTCTGTATTTAAGTAGCTTGTTCTTTTATATAATTGACTACTTTTTTGTTGTATTACTCCATCTAGCATGTAAAATATATCCATATATATTTATACAGAAATAACCTTTGTTCTCTAGAAAATAGCATTAAATATTATTTTATATGTATATTTTATTATACTATATATGATGTATAAATATTTATGTAGTTGACACATATCTTTCAGTGTTTATTATATCTTTATTGCATGTAATATATTATGGACTATGCATTTCAGAGGTGTATTTTTATATCTTTTGAAGAACATATTTTTATATTTTGTGAAGAACATTGTTTTAGTAGGCAGTTTAATTAATGACAGAAATTTGAATTATTGTTGGCTGACTAAAGATTTTATTAGGGTAAGAATGTTTAAATTTTTCCTATTCTTCCTCTGAATTTTTATTTTGTCTTAACTCTTAGAATGTGACATTTTATAATGCAAATGAATGGAAATATTATGACTTTTAATGTAAAGAATTTGCAATTTAGTTCCATCAAAAGAGGAACTTATAAATAACTTTCTTTTGTTCTTTTCCATTTACAAGCTCTTCTTTGATAGAGCAAAAACTCCAAGCTCTCTCACCTATTTCATAAGCCACAGTTGAAATTTTTGTATTTCTACTTTTGATTTCCACTAAGGGTTTTGGAGTGTCCTTTGATCAGGGCCAAATCAACTCTTCCATTTGAGCCTTCCCTCTCAATTTTGGTTTTAATTTTCAGCTTTTTTGGCATTTCTGAGTTAAGTTCTCTGACATCTCAATCTGTAGCATAATGTCTGAGTTCTAAATACTGTGTAAGCTTGCATATTCTCCACTATTTCTCCTTTCTCAAGGACAAAATCGCTGCAGTTTTCTAATTTGATTTTGTTCTCCCTTGCCTTCAAATTGTTGTTTGCTTATAATTGCTATCTTTGTAATCCAATGATTACAAATGTAATTACAAATTACAAATGTAATCCAAGTAGGGTTTAGTAACAGATTTTCAGAACTGGAGCTCCTCTTTATATATTTTTAAAGTATACTCACTGTCTTTGATTTTATGCTGTTTGATTACTACAGCTTTATGTGTGAGTTTTGGTACTTAACTCTGTTTGATTTACTTTAACCAAATGTCTTTACTTTAAAAAAAATCTTGGCCAATGTCTTCTTATTTGTTATTCTTCAGGGTTTTTTTTTTTTTTTTGTTAGTTTTCTTGTCTCATCTCATGTGAGCACATTCCACACGTAGAGCAAGTTTGATGTTTCCATATAGATTTTGGGTATTTTGTACCATTTTTTTTTTGCAATTTTGGTAGCATATATTTTTTTTATTAAAACTTGTATTCAGGGAGGGGCTGGAGCAGTGGCGCCGGGTGTAAGGCGTCTGCCTTGAATGCGCTAACCTAAGATGGACTGCAGTTTGATACCCCCAGAATCCCATATGGTCCCTCAAGCCAGGAGCAATTTCTGAACCCATAACCAGGAGTTTTCCCTGAGGGTCACCACATTTGACCCCAAAACAAACAAAAAACCCATAAAACAAACTTTGTATTCATGGGAAATGATTTTTTGTTGTTATTGTTAATATCTATTATCCACTTTGCTAAGTTGCCTATTGAATAGACCAATAATTTCTGATATATATCTAAATACAGCTATCTTGCATTCTTATTTATTTCTTTTAAAAACTAGTTTCTTATTTTGTGTAATTGTGTAATCATTTTTTCACATGTATAATGATTCTTTTCTTTTTTGGGGGGGGCACACCTCTTGACCCTTTGGGGTTACTTCTGGCTATGTGCTCAGAAATCATTCCTGGCTAGAGGGACTATATGGGATGCTGGAGATTGAACTATGTCTGTCCTGGATCTGCCATGTGCAAGGCAAATGCCCTATCACTGTACTATCGCTCTGGCCCCGACATGTAGAATATTTTTAATATGTCATTTATAATATTTGGTGCAGTAGTTTAAAATACCTGCAAGAATCCCAACATCTCTGGTATCTATGTGCTTATTTCTATTGACTATTTGTTCCCTTAAGTATAGTTCTCTTTTTCAGTTTTGGATGTCTTACAATTCTTAATTTTATGAGGGCTCTTGTGAGTAAAAAGAACAGTACATACTGTGAAGTAGATATTACATACTACTAAAGAAAGACAAGTCTTTTATTATTTTCCTTTTGTAAAATTTCCAGTATGGGTGGCTGAGTCAGTCCTGTCTGTTTGATTCATTTCAGCTTTCTGCTTTGCTACAGATTTACTAAGATTTAAATCACCACTGAATTCAAATGTTTTGAAGGTAAGATCAGAACTTTTAGTAGGACTTGAATCTGAACTCTGGCAGAATTTCCAGATACTTTTAAAGTGCATATAGCCAAATTAGTTTCTCCACCCAGAAACTTCTCTTTTTGCTTCAGAAATATTTGTGATTCACATCTTTTTTATTGTTATCTTTTCACATTCTCAGCTCTGACCTCCTGAACCCCTCTGCCTCATCCTCTACCTTCAATAGCTGGGGTGAATATACTTAGAACCAGAAATGGTTCCCATCAGTTTTCTTGCTTTGCTCCTTAGAATAAGAGAAACCTGTGTGCATTAGGAAGGATCTTAGAGTCTCTTGCTCTATTAGGTTCTGGAGTCCAAATAGTTCAAATAATATGTGTACATATAAATACATACATGTTTATATATAAGTCACATATAGAAGTATAACGTATTTAAACCTAAAACATACCTGGGAATATTTTGTACATATATTTATAAACAAGTGTTTATAATTACTATCATAATTTTGGAAACTTTAATATATTATATGTGTATATATATGCATATATATACAAACACAGAACATCATTCCAAGATTCTTGCAGTAAAGTTCTATAACTGACAGCATCTCAAGTATCAGTGACTTTGTAGTATGAACTCCTCCCTTAATACTAAAGAGACCAGATACATCTTGGTTATTCTTATGTGAGACTGGTGAGGAGAGAGCTCAATCACATCAACATTGTGAAGCTGCTTCTCAAGTTACTTATAATTGCAGACAAAGCTCTGGATTTTGTAGCTTTTACTGAAAATGACTCCAAATAACATTTATAATCAGAAAATTTTCTATTTTCATTTTCTTTTGGAAGCTTACATATATGTGTGCATATATAGAGTATATATATATAAATTATGTATAATTGAAATCTACTTAATGTTGTATTTCTAGAATGTCTTCAAATTTACAGAGCATTTTCTTCCCCTGAACATAGCCTGTGAATATATCAAAAAAGTAAAACGTGTTATCCTTAAAAATATGGGTTAATGTATTTAGTGGCTGTTTCAATCAGAAGTTATTTGCTTGACATAAACCATGCTTAAGAGTCATGTTTGGTTTAGATGGACATCTATGGCATGTCAGAAGCCAAATTTTGAAGGTAATTTGGGTTATAATTTGATTCAGTAAGTCTTTCTGTGATATTATGAACAGACTGGTTGGAAAAATGAAGTGTTCATTGGTTATATTTGCCTCATAGAAAAATCTCACCCATATTTAGTTCCTAGCCTAACAGAAGACTCAAGAGTTGCCAGAAATGCTTTACTGTGTTCTCTTAGCAACAAGAGCTCATGATGATGAAGCAATAGGGCCCTTCTGCATTTTCTCATCTGTAATGAGGTACACTTGCGCTGGAAACTTATCTAAGATTGTCTTTATAAATACTTCTGGTATTTGTCACTGGAAAATTTGCTGCACATAAAAACAGAGGTAAGATGCAAACAGTAGAGTGTGGATCTAAAAAGTTTGATTTTATTTACTGGAAATTTATGTACAAAGCAAGAAAGATGACAACACAGTTACTGATGTTCCTTTTTTTTTTCTGGAATGAGTCCTTACAGTGCAAGGGAGAAATTTAATTATAAGATTGACTTTTGTTTTTGCCCCAAGGTACTTTTAATTCACTCATTAGTTCATCAAGGACTATATAATTAATTGCTTATTAAGTACTGTGAATTCTGATCAATCCTGTAGAAAATGAGAATGCATTGTGGACAATTTTAGGATACATATTTACTGCACTTAGAAAAGGTAGTTTAGCAAGCTGGCAGCTGCTATGATTGTGTAATGTTAGTATTTAATCTTAGACCTTTTTTACCTATACCTTTATCAGCTTAAACAATATTTCATAAAGGTGGAACATTTACTGTATTTGGAAAAGTAGAGGAATTTTGATGAGCGTTATAAAAACATAGAGGAGTGTAGCACAGATAATTGCTGTGACAGAGATTATTTTTTACTCAAATAAAAACAAAAGCTTGAGTTGTTGGAGGAGCAAGTTTAAAAAAAAATAAAAGGAATTCCAGGTGAAAATGTACTTCCTATTGATTCAAGAGAAGTGATAACAGGGCTCATAAGACACATGCAGGAAACTAACAGCAATAGAAACAAGAAAAATAAGATCTTATTGCAGTAATACACTCATCCTTAAATTTTAAAATAAAAAGTAGCATAAAACTTACCAGATAAACTCTAGAAAATATCAAGAAAATAGATAGGAAGCTGTTTTTTATTTGCTTCAGGAATAATAGGAAAAATATTGGCATTTTGGATCACAGTGAGATTTGGAGAAAAACATTTACATAAATTGCATTGAGATAAAATATGAGGGGTGTTTCTAAGGAATTTGTGGCTTCCAGAAACTTCCGGCAATGGACAATTCTCCTGTTTAGAGTTGTGCCACGTATCTTCTCCTTTAATCATCTTACCAGATAAAATTTTGGCCATGGTTGTTCTTGAATCATCTTCACTCTCTGTTGCTAACTAGAAGGTGCCACTTAAAGAAAAATAGGCTATCCATTTACTGAGATTAATGAAGCCAGTTCAAACAACTAGTAACTGTTTTTCTTAAAGGTGTTTGTGGACATGTGCCTACTTATATACCCTTTCATATACTGTCACCATTATGTTTATTTTCATAGGACTGGCAAGGTCAGTACTCATGGGACAAAACCAGGTTAAATGCTGCATAAATTAAAAACATGAATATCAAAACGTCTCTCTCCAAACAACAGTTCAGTCCTTTTTTTCTTGGGTCATAGTTTGAGCAACACTTGGCAATACTGGGAGGCTAGTCCTGACTCTGGACTGAGAACTCACCCTTGTAGTGCTCAGAAGTCCAAATGGTCTAATCTACTGAACCCTAGCCTCCCTGATGCAGAAACTACTTTTGGCCCTTTGCAATATTTCTGTTACCCCACTGGTCCAATACTATGAATTAGAATTAGTTTATTTTTTCTAATTCATAGTGTCCTTGGAGGAGAATTGATAATTAAAAGAAAATTAATCATGTCCTTTAGTTTCATGCAAATTATGTAACCAGCACAAAAAGGTAAAATTGGCACTCTTGTAATTCAAATCATAGGTTTTTTTAAAATGTATTTTTATTCTTAATCTTTTTTTTGTTTTTTGGGGGACATGCCTGGTGACTCTTAGGGGTTACTCCTGGCTTTGTGGTCAGAAATTGCTCCTCGCTTGGGGGTCCATATTGGACGTCGAGTATCAAACCTAGGACCGTCCTACCACTGTACTATTGCTCCAGCCCCTAAATCATACTTATTTAACAACATGAACTTAGTAACTCAAAATCTTTGATTGGAAGGTAGGAACAAGTCATTAAAAAGACAGAAAACATCTGAAATTGCCTCTTAACTTTTTTGACTAAGATGAAATTATAATGCATCTAAGAATCTTGACTGTCTATAAAAATAAGATAAATACCAAAAATCACCATTGTGAAGAAAGCACTCCTACAACAAGATAGCAATTCAGTTTAAAGAGGTGAATTAAATGTTGTGTGATCTACAGTATTTGGTGTATATAATGTAACTACTTAGTATCCCAAGCTGGAATTGCAATTTATGCATAGGCTGTGTGTGAGATACAATGTGTCTGAGATACATCAAAGAAAAGAACAGACATAGAATGAAGCTTAAGATAGGTCGATTCTAAGGACTTAGAAGAAAACAATGTAATATAACATGATAATGTGTATAAATTATCAGAGTTACATTCATACCAAAGTAGCTGGGGACTTCAGATTGAATAAATTAATTCGTTATTTCCAAACCACTTTTCTTTCTAATTGAACATTTCTATTGAAAGTCTTCTATGCATAGGATTATTTATTTGTTTGTTTGCTTAGGAACTTTGATTAACAATGTTATGTTTTATTATGTTGCTTTTGGGCCACATCTAGAAGTGCTCAGTGTTTACTGATAGCTCGGCTTGCTCTCTGGAGTCATTCCTGGTGAATTCAAGGAACCATTTAAGCCCAGGAAACCACTATATGGGGACTGTACTCATGTCAGCTATTTGTAAGGCAAGCACCCTATCCACCGTACTATCAACCTACTAATGTCTCAGGAATATAATATTGATACACATCACCTGAATACCAACATCTTCTATCATTGTCTCTATATTCTCTCTCATTCCTCATCTGCATTTAATATACAGTTCTATATGCTGACTCTCTCTCTCTCCTATCTCTCTCTTTGAATCTTTAGGCTACATCAAGTACTGCTCAGAGTTTACTCCTTGCTCTGTGCTCAGTAATCACTCTTTCTCTTGTTGGATTTGGGTACCACAGGTTGTGGGTGCCAGGGATCAGAACTTGGTCAGCCAGACAAGAACTTGGTCACCAGAACTTGGTTAGCAAGACAAGTACCCTACTCCATTCCGGCCCAATAGAGGCTGCCTCTCAAAGTCTCTTAGCTTTGGCTGTTTGTTCTCTTATTGCTTCTTTATATTCCACATAAGAGTAGGCTTTTGTATTCTTGGGACAGATGCCAAAAATGCTATCGATCATATGAAAGCCCAGTTCTTAATTTTTGAGAGGTCTCTATACTCTTTATGTTAGAGATCAAATCAGATAGCATTCCCTCAAACAGTGGACGAAGGTTTCTTTTTCACATCCACACTAGCACTGTTTTTTCCCAATCTTTTTGATGATTTTCACAGGTGGGAGATGAAACCTGATGTTTATATATGGATTTTCCTGATGATACGTGATGAGGAATATTTTTTCATATACCATTTGTGAGGAAAATTCAGCTCATCACTATTTATTTTCTGGATAAAATTGTTAGTTTTTGTTGTTAAAGTTTTTGGTGTTTTATAAATCTGGAATCTTAGCTCTTTGCAGAAATATAATGAGTGATTCTTTTCTTCCACTAAATTGGGTGTCTTTCTATCCTTGTCATCATTTCCTTGGCAGTGCTGAAATGTTTAATTTTAAAATAATCCCATTTATTTAGTTTTGTTTCTGTTTTCTTAGCCAGTGGCATCTAATAATTGAAGATACCTTGAAGTAAAGAGAGTTCTGCTTATGTTTTTCTCAATATTTTAGGGATTCAGGGTTAATGCTGTGATTCTTAATATATTTTGAATTAACTTCTGTGCATGGTGTGAGGTAGGGTATTTGAGTATATTTTTTTATTTTGTATTTGACTAACTAGTTTTCTCAACACAATTTGCTCTACTTAATAGATAAATTGTTCAAATACCTGAGAATTTGCCTTAGTCTTTCAGTTCTATTTTACTGATTAGAAAAACATCCTCATCAGCACTACACTGGCTACTAGAATTTTATCATTCCATATGAATTCTTAATAATTTAATTAGTTAGTTAAAATAATTAAGTTAATAATTTTAATTTTAAAATTATAGTGTAGATAACATGATGATAATAGTGTTGGTATTTGTGGCATAGAGTACTCTAGTGACAATCATGGAGAGTCTTGAGCATTTAAGTGGCCATGGCGTGTAACTTTGTACATCAACATTACATGCATAAGTTTAGAAAGAATAATGCTAGGTATCAGCTAAGGCTCACTTCAATGTTAGTTGGTAGAAAAAGAATAACCAGACAAAAGTCAATGCAATTATATAAAATTAGAAAAATAATTGAATAGAGCAAATAAAATGAATGGAATTAATAAGCTAAAGTTGCTTAGTGAAGGGACCAGAAAGATAACACAGCTTTCCTTGCATGTAGTTAATTTATGTTGGGTCCCCAGCACCACATATATTACCCTAAGCACAGAATCAGGAGTAAGCCCTGAAAAATAACTCTTTATAACACTAATATCAAAAAACAAAAGTTATTTTAGATAATTTCTCAGACTCCAATCTTCAGGGTATAGAAACAGGATCACTGCAGAAAAGAATCCAAACCAAACTGGAAAGATGAAACAGGTTTGGAGATCCTTTCACTACATAGAGAGAGTGAGGTCCACTGGAGCAGAAGTCTATTGGGAAGAATATAATCTCCCCCCCAGGGGTTTGAGAGCTGATTGGGGTAGAGAGTCTATCCAGAGTTTCTGTCTGCCCAGGTGGGAGACAGAAGAAGCCATGTAAAGAAAAAGCCATCTTTGATTAGGGTGAACATCAGTTAATCCAACAGTTATTTAATAAAAAAGTTAATAAAAATACAAAAGGTCCAGTGTAAGCACAGGGGTAGAATGTAGTTCACACATATTCAATACCCAGCAAACAAAACAAAATAAAACAAACAAAACCTCAAAATTTCTAAACAAATATTACATGTGTTGGTGATAGACTGTAAAGCTTATTCATTCAGACACAAAACTAGAATGCTACTGACACTCTTTTATCTCCTAGTAACTGAAGGCCCCAAGCATTGCAGTGAGAAAGAAAAAAATCAACATTGGAAGAGTTTAAAAAATAGTTGACATTATTTGTTAAAAAAAATGGCATATGTAGGAAATTCTAGAGATCTGACATATCATTAATACTGATTAATAAAATAACCTAACATTTTGACTAATTGTTACAGAGAAATAAGTGCATTTACAATAGCTAACAGAGATAAAATTTAAGAAGCTACTATTTTAAACACCTGAAAATGCCCAAATTCCTTAAGTGTGAAAACTCTCTATGTAAAAAATGATAAAACATCATTTAGCTATAATAAAATCTAGACATGACTAAATTCATGGATAAGAAAATATGATCTTATAAAGATGTCAATCTTTATTTAATATACTAATACTATTCAACAAAAATACCAGCAATTTTATATTGTTCTTGGAATTTTGTGTTAACTCTGTGTGTGTGTTTGTAAAACACATTTTATTTAAAAGTGTGGAGTTATAATTTCACGATTTCTTTGTACTTTTTTCTAGCATATTGAAAAATCTGTAAGTTCTCAGCACTT
>PVKC010051898.1:0-10354 GCA_004027635.1 Crocidura indochinensis | reverse complement strand
GATCGAACCACGGTCCATCCTAGGCTAGCACAGGTAAGGCAGGCACCTTACCTCCAGCGCCACTGCCCGGCCCCCTAGTTAGGAATTTCTGCGGCTTCCCTTACAAATAGTTGAGGTCAACTAACTCCAGCTTGTTTTTCCTTTCAGTCACTCTTCTAATCAGGAGGAGTATATTCCTGGGGAAAGTTTCTTTATAAAGAAATGGTTATGCTTAGAGTTAACATCTGAAAAGATGTAGAAGAAATAGGTGCCATAGAACACAGCCCAGGAGCAACTACACAGGTAATCTTTTATAAAGAGCAAAACAACAAAACCAATTACACTTCCAGGTTTGTCAAAACCACTATCCTTATTTCCTCATCAATAAATATATTGGATAAAGTTATTTAATTTTTACATCCATATGTGAACCATTAAAATAAATACTTGCATATAAATATTCGCCATATTATACATTTGTTGGGGCCCGGGAGATAGCATGGAGGTAAGGCATTTGCCTTTCATGCAAAAAGGTCATCGGTTCGAATCTTGGTGCCCCATATGGTCCCCCGTGCCTGCCAGGAGCAATTTCGGAGCATGGAGCCAGGAGTAACCCCTGAGCACTGCTGGGTGTGACCCAAAAACCAAAAAAAAAAAGATATTATACATTTGTACCTAGATAAAATATATGAATGTTCATGGAAATATGAACCTTCTTCATATCTAGATGTCCATGGAACTCTACAGAAGTTTCCATCTTTTTGAAAATTTATACATCCAAAATAAAAATAGCACATTATTATAAGTCAAAGAAAGACATTTTTAGTACAGTGATTTCTAATGACATTGTGAACTTTATCAATTTAGAAAGTGATTGCCAAGCATCTGGATCTATTATTTAATAGTTCTCAATTAAACTTGAATGTTTACCATAAAAGTAAGCCTGGTAGTTGTTTTTATTTAACTTTACCTTATGGAAGTATGTTCATAATTTGTATGCCATTTTAATAATAAATTAAGTCACAGTATTCCATATGTTTGAATATTTGCCATAATTACAAATTATAGCCTTATCTACCTGTCTTTCACATCCATAAGCATGAATAGAAATCCATGTCTCTTTTGAAATTTCTCAGCATGATATATAGGCTTTTGAGGTCAATGCTTTAAGGTGTCTCTGATTATAATTTCAATATCCTCATTGAAGGTTAATAAGATGCATCCTTTCCCTGACAAACTGTGTACTCTATAATGCCATTTAATAAACTTACCTATCTTTTTACTACAGATAATTCCTTTAATTGATGATTATTTATATTTAAATGATTGAATTAAAAGATAGCACTTATTTTATTACTGTTATACACATCAACATAAATTATATATGCAAAAAAGAAACTTAGGGAGCATTTTACAAAAATGATTTAAAAGAATTGATTTTTGAGCTTTTATTCTTTGGACCAATTTACTTAGTATAAATCAGAATAGTAGACACAACAAATTATAAGGAGATAAGTACATATACACATATATATGCACATAGTATAAATATCAAAGACATATATAATATGTATGGATAAACTTATTTGGAAGATCTGCAAAACCATCACTAATCAGGAGAAATATTAA
The DNA here is from genome assembly GCA_004027635.1 of Crocidura indochinensis. Lineage (NCBI taxonomy): Eukaryota > Metazoa > Chordata > Mammalia > Eulipotyphla > Soricidae > Crocidura > Crocidura indochinensis. Next base: position 8,746 of record PVKC010051898.1, on the reverse strand, counting down.
TGAGTACAATGATAGTTCTCTAGATATGCATAGGAATTAATGAGCAGAATTTGATCACCATAAAAGCTCTGGGGCACACCATCAGGAGTGGCATTACTAGCAGTTGCAATTATGGCCCAGTCACACCCATGACAAAAATTCAACATTACTGCTTTATAATTAACCTCTTTATACACACCAAAATACCAGAACTTCAGGTAGATCAGTATGGGAGCTGAAAGCTCTCAGGTCTTCTTGAAGTGGGGATGGGCAAACCTTCCCCTTCAGTATTTGTATTTCTGGAAGTCTGAGTCCACACACCACAAAACCCAGCTGCAATCATGCAAACTCCTCTGCCCCATTCAATAGATCCTGAAGTTCCTGGGGTGAGCAGCAGCAGGATCCACTGCAGGGCACTTCCAAATCCCTCAAATCCTCACAGTCTAGTGGGAGCACAAGTAATTAGACTGAAGAGTAGCAGAGAAGCCCACTAAGCTCAATAAACATAAACAACACTACAGAAGGCTCAACTAGCCTTCAACAGCTTAGTAAACCCTCAATGACTCTGTGACCCCATTGTGAGATACAACAATTTTTTTAAATTTTATTTCATTGAAGGATATTTTAATAATTCCATTATCTATTAAATTTCAACAATTTAATGCAATTCAAATATGACATACATTACTAGCAATATAATATAAATTATTCTGCGCCTGCCAAGTGGGGAAACTTGGAAGGATGGGTGGAAAACTGGAAACAATGGTACAGGGAATGTTCACACCAATGATAGGATTGGTGCTGGAACAAAGAATGCCAGAAACAATTATTTTATGAACAACTTTATAAACCAGGGTTTAAATTTACAAAACCAATTTTATCACCATCAATGTGAAGATCAGCAGAGAAATCACAGAATTTTAGCTAGACATAGGACAAAGTTCCAAAATTTAAAAACAATCCTGTACCCAGCAGAAGAATGATCTAGAAAAAAAGGGGGAAGAGAGTCAAGAATTTTTATAAATATTTTGAGAGCTTTTTTAGAGAGAAATGAGTTGGGAGTCACACCCATAAGTTCAAAGGAGCTGCGCTTGACTCTGTACTCAAGGGGTGACTCCTAGGAACCCTAAGTTTTGTCAGGGATCAAAATTGGTGCAAGCAAGACAAGCTGCTTAACTGGTTTGTCTTGTTAAAAATCTCTAGGTTATTTTTTTAAATATAATACAATATGGCAAAAGACAAATGCAAATATCATGTAGATTTTGCAGCAATGTATCCTTTTGCCTAAAAAAGCACCAGTGCCTGCAAAGAAGAATCAGGCAAGACTCTGAGTAGCAACCAGGACAATGACATAGGTTAAACATTCACATCCCTCATTGGCATTTTCTATGGGAAATAAAACAAGTTTCCCCTATCACACTGGTAGAAGTTTTTCTTCCACTTAAGTTTTTCATTGATTTGGATATCAGAAATCTTGCAGGAAAATAATGTTACTATCTTTCAATTTAAACAAACAATTTTTACATATTAAACATCATTGCATGCTTTGTCATGAAAATTGATAGTTTTGGCCATGGAACCCTTCAGAGATCTGAGAGAGTTAAAGAGCAGCTAGTGAAGCTGGAGAAGAGGCACAGTGGGTCTGGAATTTGCCTTTGGTTCAACCCCTGGTATCCCATATGTGGCCCAAAACCAAATAATAATGATATATATTTTTAATAAAGTAACATAATTTTGTAAACCTTTGAGTCTCATCATATTTCTATCTCTGGAAACACATCACAAATCCATTTATAACAATCTTTAAGCAAATAATGCTAGAGCTAATTCTGCTTCCCTGTTGATAAGTTGAAAAATCATTATTTTCTTTTACCCTTCTACAACAGGTGTTTTCACAGTGACTATGAAAACTAAGAAAAACATAATGTATGGTGCACATTGCATATGAAAGCAAAATCATAAAATACACACAGATTTGCTTCGACTTGTGAATCATAGCTTCAAACTTATTTGGCATATGGGAGGATTGAGTTTGGGTTCATTTAAGATTATTGTGAGAAGTCCACAACCTTAAGACTTCAGTGTGTGTTTTAGATGTTTATCTTTTGGAAGTGAGTAGTGGATTTTTACGAGATGGATAGTCACTGTTGTTCCATGATCTCTATAATTTAAGGCATCCATTATGCCTATGGGGTGACAAAAATACTATATGTCTCCTCTGGCATTTGGATAAGGCAGATCATGGTTCCCATTTGTTTGGGCCAAACTTTGAGGTATGAGAAGCATTATATATGACCAAACTGGAATTAATCCCCAGAGCCCCAGAGGATCCCTCGGTCCCCACCAGGAGCAAACTCTGCTTGAATGCAGTGCCAGGAGTAAGCCCTGAGCATAGTCAGATGTGGGCCCAAAACAAACAAAAGCTTTTGTCAATTTTTACATTCTCTTTCTGGAAGATTCACTCACATCTCAACCTTGAGGTGTGTACTCTCAGTTAAATATTTTTTCTCTGAGGAAGCTTATGTCCTTTCCTGAACATATACCAAACTCCGTGCCTTTACCTCTCTCTATATATACTCTTCTCTCTTCCCTTTTCTACCACCCTTATACCACTACTTCCAACTATTCTTTTCCCATACAGATTCCACATCACTGGTACATTTTTAGTACTGACTATGCCTACATATACAACTTTTCTGGGAAAATTGTCAAGTGAAAAATAATTTTCAGGAGCAGAAAAAATTAAGTTGATAGCAAATAATCCACGACCCTTGCAAAATGTTAGATCAGGGATACTTGGTAAGAATTCGATATTGAGAGAAAAGATTCCCTGAATCTGAAAAGTTTTCCCTGCCACATTAATTTTCTTTTCAGCCACTCATTTATTCTACTGAAAGGGGCATTTATGGACTATGCTGATACAACAGATTATAGAATTAAGGAGACAGGGAAATAATCTTTGTGTCAACTAGCATAGCGTCTCAGTCAACAGTTGTTAGCTTCTGAAGCTTCCAAGTTCCCTACTCATCTCTGTAGACACACAATGTCCCAGCAATGTGCTTTGGCCCAGTTCTACCTCTAAAGGTGAATCCTTATTGAACCCATTTTCTCCTTTCTAATAAATATGCCTATTCAATGAAGTCTCTAGCACATAGAAGGTCATGAAATTTGAACAGATGTTGGTAGTAATATTGAACTTGCCAAGAAGAAATATCCTTATTAGAGAGTTTCATCCAGTAAGTGAGCCCAAGCACCTCAGAGGGTAGTAAGAATCTGGATTATAATCACTCCCATTGCCAGACATTTCCAGACACAGGATTTTTGGCATGATTTTTTTTAATTGTGGTTCATGCCAGTGGTTTTCAGGACTTAATTCTGGCTCTGTGCTCAGTGATCATTCATGGTGGAACTCAAGGTGTGTTGGGGATTGAACTAGGGTGATCTATGGATAAGTCAAGCAATTTACTTTACTCTTGGAGTTCTGGCTCCCAGACCAAAGGATTATGCCCTAGTAAATAAATCCAGTCTAAAGCTTAATCTCACCAGAATAACTATTTTTGATTATCCAGTTAGTTTTCTATTATATATAAATTAATTGGGTCAGTTTGGTGGCAGTATTTCTGATGAGTTTTCTCTAGGCAATACAGTGTTTATTACTATCAAGTGAAATTAATTTGTCAACCAATATTCAAGGTACACAATATAGGTGGAAGTAATTATATAAAAATCCATGGACATAGTCATCATTAATTTGCCCAGATTATAGAGAAAGCTTAAACTCTAGTCTTTGGTCTACGAGAGAAGTTTGGGTAGTTGACATAAATATCCTCTTTTGAACCATCCAGCAGTTGATTGGGTGTTGCAGGACTTCGGTAGTTATTGGTCGCCTAGAAAAACAGAAGATATCAGTAGTTCATGGCATTTCAGCAGCAAAGACAAAGTCAAAGCATAAATCTACTTCTAATTCAACTAGAATATAGGTTAAATTTATATTAGAATGTTCAAACATACTCTTCATTAGATTGAATTTGTGTAAAAAATAATGAACCTGATTTTCAGAGTACAATGTAAAAGAAGTTTCTATTTAATAATCTCTTGCTACGTTATAAAATGTTTAGATACAAAATTCCTTCTCCCAATGCTAGATCTTATTCCATAAGTAGCCCTTCTCATTATTTTATAATAAAAGACTAGTAAAATACTTCTCCATAGTGTGTTTACATTGATTTTGTGAATGAGTGTCTTGATAAATGTGGTTGGGGAGGGGGTGGTCAGGCCACACCCAGTGGCACTCAGGAGTTACTCCTGGCTCTGCAGACAAATCACTCCTGGCAGGCTCAAGGAACAATATGGAATGTCTGGAATCAAACCAGGGTCCATCCTGGGTTGGCCACATGCAAGACAAATGTCCTACCGCTGTGCTATTGCTCCAGCCTGATAAATGAGTTTACATTGCAGTGCTCTGCCTTAAAATAAGAAACTAAGGGCTAGAGCAATAGTACAGGGCAATTACCATGCACATAGTATAACTGGGTTCAATGCCTGGCATTCTATATGGTACCTGAATTCCATTAGTAGTGATTCCTGAGAAGGGAGCCAGTAATGACCCATAAGCACCTCTGTGCATGACCCCCCAAAACAAGGGGATAATGATGAGGAGGAGGATGAAGAGGAGAATTCAAAAAGGATTAAGAGGAGGAGAAGCAACTTGGCACAATGGAAATAAATACCAAGACGAATATATTTCTTTCAAACCATGATCTTCAGTCTCCTAACACAATCACCTTTGCCTCTTTATATGTGAACAGAAAAAAACTTAAGTAGGAGAGATGTGGATGAAAGTTCTTTGTGAGGGGTTTGAAATTTTAAAGTAGTGTTGGTGTTTGCGAGATGAAAATTAAAATGCCACTGATGCTTATTTAGTTTCCTTATTTTAAATAAATTGAGTTGGTCTAACAACTTTATCTTTTATGGTTCACCAGTCCAATTTACCACCTAACCTTGTTGCTACTCTTTACATTTTATACTACAAATGTCTGAAAAGGTTAAAAAACTAATGTAGGAAGTTACAGAAATCCTGTTCCTTCTCTGAAATTCACAATACATTTGGCCTTAGATCAGCTCGAGTGGACAACAATTATGGACTAAGAAGGTCACCAGAACTTGTACACAGCAAAGCTATGTTTGAGTGCCTGGGTCCTGGGGAGGAAAATAAAACACACTCCTTGCAGTTGGTTCCAAATAACTACACATTATTGGTGGAGAGGGCTTTTTTTTTTTTACCAGAGTGAAACTTCTTAATAAAAAGCACCAGTTCTACTGAGAGATTATTACACAATTTAAACTCACATATGGGACAGTCAAGCTTTATTATTATTATTATTATTATTGTGGGTTGGTCTGTATGTATTTATTTTTCAAATAATGTGAGGAATACTTTTAGATACCATCTAGGAATTATTTTTATTTTAAACATGTTGTAAATAGATTCATGGGTGTTCAAAAGACTCTCTACCTGCAGTGGAGACACACTGGGCATGAGTCTATTCATCTCTCTTATCTGCAAAACCAGAAGAAATATTCTACCGTTTCAATTAAGCAATTGGGAACAGGTGCAAGGCAGAGTCAGGGGAAAGATGACCTAATTCATCAAACTCCACAGCTCATCAGAGAGCTCGGTAGCTTTCCAATGGCAGCTTTCACTAATTAATGAATTAATCCAAACTTAATAGTTATCATCAGTTAGGCTTCTTGCCCACCTGTTTGCTATGCTTTGAGTCTTCTTGCAGTTTTTCATTTAATCCCCTTTATAAATGCATGATACACTACTCTTCTATATTACATGAGACCAGATTAAGTCTTCTAGTTCTTTTTTGTGGAGTGAAGGGGCACACCTAGTTACTTTTGGCTCTGTGCTCAGGGATAACTCCTATCAGGGTTGGGGGACTAGATGGCATGTCTGGGATTGAACCTGAGTTGGCCATGTGCAAGGTAAGTGACTCACTCACTGTACTATCATTTCACTGAAGTCCCGAGTGTCATCTAAATAGATGTCCTTCTCTGAACCTAATATAAACTTGCTTTTTATAGACAGAGTTAAGAGGAGTTGGACCCCCTCAGTACCAAGTATCTGGTGTGAGGCTGGAGAGATGATTCAAAGGCCTTATGTTCCATCCCTGGTAGTACCTGGCTACCCCATTCTTAGATATGGGTGTAGCTGTCAGGACCGTTAAAGCACCACTGGACTCTTCACTGTATGGCCAGAGCAGAAACTGAGCCATCCAGATATTTTCAGGAAAATACTTCTGGGAAGGCCTCAAAACACAGAAAAAGGTGTCCTGATAATACGAGGGGAACACACACATACTTAGGGATTAGGCTGCCATAGAAGAGGCAGAGATATGAGTAATGTGTCTCTTAATCAATAACTACCAGTCTCCTCCAGAGGCTAAAAAACAATGAAGAGACCAGAACCCCAACAAAGGGCTGACCATGTTGAGACCTCGAAAACTAGGATGGTGGTTTTAGGATGGAATGGTTCTGGATTTGTGGTACTTGTGTGTCTATTTTTGGATTTGGGATTTTGTTTGGGGATCACACCCAGTGGGACTCAGGGCCAACTCCTGGATCTATGTTCGGGGATCACTCCCTATGGTGCTCAGGAAACCTTACAGTGCCAGGATTTGAGATGGAATCAACTATATATAAATCCTCATGTATACTGCCCAATAACCCTGTACTGTGTCTCCAGCACCAAGTTCTTATTTTTTGTTTGTTTTCTGTTTGTTTTGAGGCCACACCCAGCACTACTCAGTGATTACTCCTTCCACTGAACTCAGAAATCACTCCTGGAGCTGCTGAAGGGAACATGTGAGATGCCAGGAACTGAACATGAGTCAGCCACATGCAAGCAAATACCTTACCTATATACAATCACTCCAAGTTTTTATATTATAAAACTCCTATAAAAAGTTAAACTTGTAGGGCCCAGGAGATAGCATGGAGGTAGGGCATTTGTATTTCATGCAAAAGGCCATCGGTTCTAATCCCGGTGCCCCATATGGTCCCCCGTGCCTGCCAGGAGCAATTTCGGAACATGGAGCCAGGAGTAACCCCTGAGCACTGCTGGGTGTGACCCAAAAACCAAAAAAAAAAAAAAAAAAAAAAAAAAAAAAAAAAAAAAAAAAAAAAAAAAAAAAAAAAAAAAAAAAAAAAAAAAAAAAAAAAGGTAAACTTGTAGTCACAACCCTGAAAAAAACAAAAAACCAACATAGATTTTGTCAATGTTTAATGTTGATTGTTATTATGTAAGCATGATTGTTTATTTATATTCACATAAAACAAAGCTTTGAAGTATTTTATTAACAGAAGGATAATAAAAAATTAATTGCTTCTTCTAAAAGCTCAGACTGTGGAGACTGGAGAAATAGTACAGTGGGTAAGACACCTGCATTGCATGCAGTCAACCCAGGTTTGATCTTTGCTACCCTATACTGTTTCCTAAATTTTTGTAGGAGTCATTGTTGAGCATAAATCTAGGCATTAAGCCCTGAACACAGCACGGTTTGTCTCTCTAAAACAAAGCAAAACCAAAAAAGCAGATATTGAACTACAGGCAACTGGATGGCCAGGGTATTTATGGGAGACTAAAAATAAAGGATTGCAAACTATAAAACAGATTCCGTTATTTCAGTGGCAAACCATGGAAGGGAAAAGTGACAGTGGTGGTGGGAAAACTTACCTTATTCTGAGTTTCCCAGGACTTCTCAAATAGAATTTTCTTTTGTCGTTGCCTTCTGAAAAAATATATTCAGTGATATAAGAAATTATTCATCACACTTGATCATTTCAAATTTACTAGATTGTTCCTGTATCTGAGTCCATGTGTAGCATCCATCATTGCTTTCAACATACTAACCCGTCTCCAATGACTGGACATTCTTTCGTTTTTTTTTGGGGGGGGGGGAGGGCACACCCGTTTGATGCTCAGGGGTTACTCCTGGCTAAGGTTCAGAAATTGCCCCTGGCTGGGGGGGACCGTATGGGATGCTGGGGGATCGAACCGCGGTCCTTCCTTGTCTAGCGCTTGCAAGACAGACACCTTACCTCCATCGCCATCTCGCCGGCCCCTGGACTTTCTTTTTCATTGTCCCTAATTTCTCCCGTGTGCTCATAGATAACCAAAACAACCAACCACTTGGATCTTCAGTCTGTGTGCATTTAATTTGATCTGTCATTTTACTAAATAGTGTGTAATAATAGATCTTTAGATATAATAGATATTTCCCACCATGTTCAAAGGATCTTCAAATTTCCCAAAATTGCAACTTTAAATGTCAACAGTATATAAATTCTTGGAGAAATGATACTATTATGAAACTTTATAGATTCTTCCAATTGCTTTGCTTAGCTAATCCACTTGAATTCATTATTTTATTTCACCTTCACTTAAAACTTTATGTTATTCCAATTGGAGAACTGAGGCACAGAGCAGAAAAATACCAAACCCCAAATTAGAATGGTCAGTTCATGTTGCTATCAGGATCTGAACCCACTACCCTTCCTCCTCCTAAGTATTGTCTCCACACTCTTTGCTCTTGAATGAGCCACCTGGAATTAGAGTATTCAATGAACTCTCCACAATTCTAACAAGATCCCTAAAATCTAATGCCAGCAAGAACCTACAGAGATTAAGTACAAGAAAAGAAGGAAAGAGGGGACTACAATACAGTTGGGGAGGAAAGTGCATTTCTTTCTTTCTTTCTTT
>PVKC010051897.1:0-10351 GCA_004027635.1 Crocidura indochinensis | reverse complement strand
TATACATATGCATGGAACTAGATAAATGTACTTTGCCCTCAATGTTTAAGGAGTTACATAAGTCTAATGTCTTTAGATTATATTGTGTACTGCCAAGAAATAGTATGTACTACAACTGGGGATTTGAGGGACAAAGTAATTGTATTGTACATGGGTTCAGCTTTGTTTTTCTTAATGCTCTCTGGCTGAAATTTCAAGGTCGGGATATCATCAAGGGGACTACCGAGAGCTCTATGTATGGGTGATTGTGCTTCCACTGTAACTTTACCTTGTCCTCTTTCTTAGCATCTTTGTTGTCATAATTAAAATAAAAATTATTTAAAAAAAAATTTAAAAAGGGAAACAAAGCAGTGAAGCCCAACTGAAAAGTTGATTTTAAAAACCTCCTGCATTTTAACTGTTTCAGGTTATCTCTTAATCTGTTGTCATTTTCTTGCCAATTTAAGTGTTTTGTTTTTTGGTTTGTTTCTTTCTGTTGTTGGTTTGGAGTTGGGGCCACACCCAGTGACGCTCAGGGGTTACTCCTGGTTATCCACTCAAAAATTGTTCCTGGCTTGGGGCCAGAGAGATAGCGTGGAGGTAAGGCATTTGCCTTGCATGAAGAAGGAAGGTTGTTCGAATCCCGGCATCCCATATGGTCCCCCAAGCCTTCCAGGGGCGATTTCTGTAGAGCCAGGAATAACCCCCCTGAGCGCTGCTGTGTGTGACCCAAAATAAAAAAAAAGTGTTAATGACTTGGGGGACTGTGGTCTGTCCTAGGCTAGCGCAAACAAAGCAGACACCTTACCCTTTGCACCACTGCTCCAGTCATGGTTTAAGTTTTTTGTAGTTTTCCTTAATTAATGTTCCTAATTGCATAATGTTTTACTGTGTATTTTAATGTAGTAACCTGCTTTCAAACTGTATTTTCTGTATAAATGTTCTTGTAATTGTGTTTAGGAAAGTTTAATGAAAGGATTTAGGATGTTTCAAGATAAAAGTGCTTGGTAAGCAGCATTGAAAAATTTTAAACTACAGGTGTATTTTGCAGACAAGTTCTGTTTATGGAAAAGGCTGATAGCTCAATTACACTTTGGACTTCATGCTTTTAGACTTAGTAGGATTTATGCCTTTGGCTGGCATAAACAAGAAAGTCAAGAGAACAAAATTCTTGTCTCTTTTTCTCTCTTTTATTCCTAACAAAGAACCCAGATATGTTAGCCCTCCTCCAACTTCCTGTCTAATCATACCTGATGGTCAGACCAATCCACTTCTGGGAGGGGTCTATGGAAAGTAACAAAGGGGTTACCCAAAAGATGTAAAGGGGATTGAGAGATTCAGGGGGAAATTCAGCAAGAAGCCTCAAGAGAAAGAGGCAAGAGGCAGCATGGAGAGAGCAGAGACAGAATTAGATGCAGAGCAACTGATGGAGGCTGCTTAAAAGGTTATCTTAGAAGCCACACATGAGGGACTGGAAAGGTAGAATGGAGGTAGGGCATTTGCCTTGCATTCAGAAGGATGATGGTTCAAATCCTATATGGTCCAGCATCCTATATGATCCCCTGAGCCTGCACCAGGAGCAATATCTGAGCGGAGAGCCAGGATTAACCCCTGAGCGCAACTGGGTGTGACCCAAAAGCAAACAGACCAAACAAACAAAAAGAAGCCACACATGGTGACTAGGGCCTATTAAGCATAAAGCTTCATGTCTCCTTACTTCTGCTGACTGCTTGTGGATCATTTCCTCACCACTACCCTGGATCCTCAGACCCGCCAGCTGGAAGGGGATGCAGGCACCTGGCCTGACCGAGAAAGGTCTCATTATACATCCATGCATCCATTCATCCATCCATCATCCGGCTCCATCCAGGACTCATATTAATTTAATTAATATTACAGTAATCTGATGTAGATGTGCTTATCTGTTTAGAAATCTGCTATAAAATGATGTGGTCCACTCTTCAAAAGGCTTGCAAGAATTGTGATTGGGCTGCATGATTTGGGTCTGGGAACAGATGATCACTGGCTAATAAAACTTGAAATTCTCACATTTTTCCTAGGAGTCTTCATCTCTTTGTCTGACCCCATATCACGGATATGCAATAGATATCATAAATATCTATTATAAGTATCAATAGATATCATAGATGTGCAAGTACTATGGCCTGGAGTGTGATTCTCAGAGCCCCAGGGACCTCAAGCATAACTTTCTCAACTGATATGTGACCTCCCCTACTGCACTTGGTTTTGTTTTGGGGCCACTGCTTGCAATTCTCAGGTTACTCCTAGTTTTTATGCTCAGGAATCCCTCCTGGTGGTGTTCATTGGACAATATGGATACCTGTGGTAGAACTAAGATCAGCCACGTGAAAAGCAAGTGCCTTACCTGCTGAAGTCCCTCACTTAAAAAAGTATGTATGAGTTTAGGGCACAGTCATAAATGTCTTTTGTACTGGGTCTGGAGTGATGGTACAGAGGTAAGATACTTATCTTGCATGAGTGCAGCCAGCTCAGGTCTGATTCCAGGTGCCACATGTAGACACAAACACTTCCGGGAGTGATCCCTGAGCACAGAGCAAGGAGTGAGTCCTGAGTACAATCAAAAGTGGTCCTAAAAACGATATTTGTTGTGGTATTTTGCAATAGTAAAAATGTGGAACAATCTAAATGCCTATCAGAATAATTAGTTTATAATAGTGTGGGTTTATTTATTTATTTGGCTCACACCCATTGGCGCTCAGGAGTTACTCCTGGCTCTACACTCAGAAATCACTCCTGGCAGGCTCAGGGACCATATGGGATACCGGGATTCAACCACCATCCATCTGGATTGACTGCATGCAAGGCAAATATCCTACCACTGTGCTATCTCTCTGGTGCCAGTTTGTAATAGTCTTACTCTGTTAAAAATGCTATTACTGAAAAATATTCTTCAAGGATACACTGTTAAGTTTTTGTTTTGGGATGTGTGTGTGCATGTATGTGCCCTTGCATGTGTGACTCCAGCGATGTCAGGCTGCTTGGGGCAGGATGCCCATGTCTGGATGGAACCCAAGACATTACTCCTGCAATGCATGAGCTTATCACTTGGCCACATTCATAGTCCACTGATTTGTTGTTGTTGTTTTCCATGGGCCACACCTGGCAGCTTCAGGGGTTACTCTTGGCTCTGCACTCAGGAGTCACTCCTGGTGCCCTTGGGGGACCACATAAGATGCCAGTGATTAGATCCTGGTTAGCTGCGTGCTAGATAACCTTACCCACTGCACTATCACTCTGGCCCTAGTCTGCTGATTTTTGAAACATAGAATGTGACACAGAAGATCATGTACACTGGATTCATAAGTGGGTCACTTCCTCAGGTCCTCACAGCTGTCAGATCTTGATGTTGCCAGACCAGGGACTCCAGTGAGTTCTCATTAATCCACTGACATTTGTTGAACATCTACTGAGTGCACAAAATATTCCAGGTGTGTGAAGTCTTGCATCGGGAATGATGAAGTTAAATGGTAAATTCAGACCTGGAGTGAGGGGCTGAAGAGATAGCATAGTGGTAGGGCACTTGCCTTGCATGCAGCTAACCTAGGACGGATGCTGGTTTGAATCCCAGCATCCCATATGGTCCCCAAGTCTTCCAGGAGTGATTTCTGAGCACAGAGCCAGGAGCAGTCCCTGAGTGCTGCCGGGTGTGACCCCTACCCCAAAATAAAAAACCTGGAGAGACAGTAGAGGGGTTAATGTGCTTGACTTTCATGCTGCTCACCTGGGTTTGATCCTGGCAGCATGGTTCTGACTCCACCAGGAGTGATCCCTGAGCACAGAGCCAGGACTAAGTCCCGAAACTACTTGGTATGGCCCCAAAACAAAAATAAATAAATAAATAAATAAATAAGCAAATCAACAGCATTTGGGATGTGGCAATAAATGGGGGAAACTTAGGCAAGATGAAAGGAATCCAAGCACTTGAGCTGAGTGAAGGTTGGGTGGGTCCCTCTGAGGCTGTGTGGGCTGAGAGGAAGTAGACTGGAGCTTGGGTTTCACAAACAACTGTCACTGTAGTTTGGTGGAGACTCGGCCTCCAGAAGCTGGAACAGGTCCCAGAAATCTGTGAATCAGTGCTCAGTCTGCCTATCTGTCTATCTGTCACACACATAACCCTCAGCAATGACCACTGCCCCTCCACCCCAGCAATGCTTTAGGCAAAGTATGGGAACTCCCTTTTCTTATCTCACTGGGTCCTGTGACAAGGCAAGCCCAGGCTGGACTCTACTCTTGGCCTGCGCGGGAGCTGCCCTCTCTATCCCCAGGCCCATGGGCAGCTCTAACCTTTCTCACACCATCCTAACACCCCACCACCCCCACTGTCTCCCCAACTCTCAGTGGGTGAAACCTCCTAAGCAAGTTCTTCCCACCTGGGCAACCCTCTTGGTGCCCCAGTTCTCTGGGGGAAGGCAGGCCAAGGGTTGCTCGGTGTAGGGAAGTGATTCTGGCACCTGCAGATGGGTAGGCACCAGGATCAGTAATGGAGGGAGGGCTCGAGAGACCACCCCCCAAAATCACCTCAGGGGTCCTGGGGACCAGCCCTCTAAAGCCTGACTTCGGGGTCTGGCAGCCTCACGAGCACCCATTTCCACCAGTAGTGTGCCCGGTCAGGAGGGGCTGAAAGAGTCTCAGGCCCTCAGTGAGGCCCCCACAGCCCACCAGAGCTCTGTGGTCCCATGGCCTCCGTCTTCCACCGGGTCCATCCCTTCAGACCATCTCTCTCCTGTGGGTCACCTAATGTGTTTGTTCCCATTTTATTTCTTCACCTCAAAATAAGATCTAGGCAGCGTGCAGAGAAATTTGTTCATTGTTTTTGTTTTTACTATAGTCTGCCCTCTATGGTCTGAGGGACAGTGAACTGGCCCTCTGTTTAGAAAATTTGAGGACCGGGGCCCGGGAGATAGCATGGAGGTAAGGTGTTTGCCTTTCATGCAAAAGGTCATCGGTTCGAATCTCGGTGCCCCATATGGTCCCCCATGCCTGTCAGGAGCAATTTCTGAGCATGGAGCCAGGAGTAACCCCTGAGCACTGCCAGGTGTGACCCAAAAACCAAAAAAAAAAAGAAAATCTGAGGGTCACTTCCAGGGGTCTTTTATGGCCCTGCCCTAGAGGAATTTTGTTTTGTTTTGTTTTAGTTGTTTGGGTCATATCCCCAATGTTCAAGGCTTACTACTGACTTTGCACTTAAGGATCACCCCGACTTTGCCTCCTGCGGCCCTCAGATAAATTGAGTTTGAGACCCCTGTGTGACCTCTCAGACCACAATTCAGGCCTCAGGGTCGGGCGGTGGCACTGGAGGTAAGGTGCGTGCGCTAACCTAGGACAGACCGCGGTTCGATTCCCCTGGTTCCCCATATGGTCCCCGTGCCTGCCAGGAATGACTTCTGAACGAATAGCCAGGAGTAACCCCTGAGCGTCACCGGGTGTGCCCCCCCCCAAAAAAAAGCAATTCAGGCCTCAGATGCTCCTCACCCCACCTTCGTCTGTCTCCTCAGTCCTGTTCCTCTCTAAGATACTGTCCCAGGACCTGCCATCGTCCCGCCCTCACTCCTGTCCCCTCAGTCCTGGCATCCCCTGACCCTTGGGAAAGAGGAACCGGGGTTGGAACTACATAGTCCTACTCCACCCTCTCAGCCCTGATGACTTCGAGGATGAACCTTCTGGGGATGGAGCCTAAGTCCAAAATGATTGGCTGGGCTTGGTACCATTCATTATTTCCCCCTCAATTTATGAGGCAGACTAAGATAGTTCAAGTTATGTGTGGTTCTGTTTGAAGGAAAGTAAAAGAGGGGAGGACAAAAGTCCAACAAACAAAAAACCAGGAAGAGTTCATCTAGAGGTTATAAATATCAATTTAAGAGAAGAGGAAAAAATGGAAGAAAAATCATAACGAAAATACAAAATAAATAGACAAACTATAAAACACAAGAGAAAAAACAGAAACAACAATAAAACATGAAAAAATCAAACAAACAAAAAGTACCACAGCAATAAAGACAATAATCAAACAATAATCACACTCCCAAAATAAAAACAAAACTAAAAAACAAACAAAAGTTAAAACAAAAGAAAAATTGTGGTTTTTTTTTTTTGTGTGTGTGTGTGTAGGCACAGTAAATATTGGGGAGATTAGAAAGGGAATTCCCTTGACCTAAGAGATACAGGGTTTCTCTACCTTTGAAGCATACTGTCATGGGAATAACTACAGACTCTATACATGCTCTCTTACTTTCCCCAAGATATTTTTGTGGTGTCTGGAAACTTTCTGCTCAGTCATGGATGATAAAATCAGGCCTCTGTAACTAGAGATCTTGCTATTTGCACAGGTTAAAGAGTGGAGCCTAGGGTGGAGTCTTTCTTTATGGTTCTAGAAGTTCTGTTCCATCACTGTTGTTTCAATCAGTCTTCTGTAGTTGGTGGTCTTGGTTTGTGCACCGATTCTAGGACAAAGCCTAGGATAGAGTCTTATTGTGTGTCCAGAAGTTCTGCTCAGTTGCAGTTGTCTCAGTCAGACCTCTGGAATTAGATATCTTGGTGGTTGTACAGACCGTGGGCCAAAGCCTAGGCTAGGGTCTTTCTTATTGCTCCTAGGATAAGTTCTGCCTGGTCATGGTTGCCACAGTCAGTCTTCTTTTTTTTTTTTTTTTTTTTTTTTTGGTTTTTGGGTCACACCCAGCAGTGCTCAGGGGTTATTCCTGGCTCCATGCTCAGAAATTGCTCCTGGCAAGCACGGGGGACCATAAGGGATGCCGGGATTCGAACCGATGACCTTCTGCATGAAAGGCAAATGCCTTACCTCCATGCTATCTCTCCGGCCCCCACAGTCAGTCTTCTTAAGTTAGCAATATTGGCTTTTGCACAGTTCAAAGGATGATGTGTCTTATTCTAGCAGCCTGGGGTCAAAGGAGGGGGGAGATGGGGTGCATGCTGGGAACAGGGATGGAGGGAGGACAACATTGGTGGTGGTAATGCCCCTGATTCAATGTCTCTATGTACCTAAAATATTACTGCAAAAGAATTGTAATTCACTTTGGTCAAAATAAAAATTAGGGGGGGGTCACACCCAGCTGCGCTCAGGGGTTCTTCCTGGCTCTGCGCTCAGAAATTGCCCCTGGCAAGCTCAAGGGACTATATGGGATGCCAGGATTCAAACCGCCATTGGTCCTGGATTGGCCATTTGTAAAGCAAATGCCCTACCACTGTGCTATCTCTTCAGCCTCCAGCTCGTGGGAATTTGGACAAGCACTGTATTGAAGCTGTACAATGCTTTGGGTAGGGTGGTTAGTTCAATGATCTCCGTATTCCAAGACACAAATAAAGTATGTTTCCATTTTCCCATACCTTGCTCCTCATTCCTGTCCTCCAGTCCCGAATCTTTAGTCCCATCCCTCATGAAGTTCGGGTCGCTCAGAGGGTCCTGAAACCCCACTCCCAGCCATGCCCCTCCCTCAGTGAGTGACTCCAAGCATTGCTGACCAGGCCTCAGAGCCTTATTCAGTCCCACTGTCATCCTACCCCTCATCAAGCCCCTGAACCTTGCCAATCAGTCCTCAGATTCTTTTCTTCAGCCCTGCCCTGACAGCATTTGCCTTTAACTTCGCCCAGGGCCCAGCCCACTCCCCAAATTCAGTTATGACTGTAGGTGCCTTTGATTAAAGGGGCAGCTAGAATACACACCCCAGGATTCTACCCACACTTCTTTGGACCCAGTGGGCAGGTGGGCATGTGGGTGGCAAAGTCTACAGACATGGCTTTTCTCAGCCACTGCATTTTCAGGTCTTATGACAGTGAGAAGAAGGAAGAGAGGAATGGAGGAAGACAAGGCCAAAGCAATCACAACTCAGAAAGAATCAACTGAACTAGGGAGGTGAAAGACAAGTAGAAGGAAATCTGTGAATCATCATGAAGCAGAAAACATAGGGAAATGGAAACATACTTTATTTGTGTCTTGGAATAACAAACATCATCGAGCTGACCATTCTTCCCAAAGCATTGTACAGCTTCAATGGAGTATTTGCAGAAATTCCCAAGGTCTAAATGCCAACTGTTGAAACTTGATGGAGTTTTAACACCTCCAAAGTAGCCAACCCCTGGACTCCCGAGTCAGCCCCGAGGCCTTCCTGTGCTGGGCCTGGCTTTGAGCACAAGAGTGTGTGTGTGTGTGTGTGTGTGTGTGTACGTGCTCATAGGTAGTTGCTCACTGTGAGTTGCTGGCTCCAGAGCTGCCCCAGGCCAGCTCGACCCCAGATGGCTCATCCTCCCTGTCATAAAGGCTGAGAGGGCTGAGTAAGACTAGGTACTTTCACTCCCAGTTCCTCTGTTACAACAAGCCAGGGGAGGGCTGTGGATGGGGGTAGGGGTCTTTGTGGGCCCTAAGCTGGGAGAAATATCCATGGGCAAATAACAAATAAAATCATCGAAAAGTTCTGGAGCCCAGCCTGTTCCTCATCCCAGATGGCAGGACCTGTGTACTGGACAGTTTCAGCCTCCCACATTCGCGTGCACATACACATACATACGTGCGCACACACATTTGCACATGTACATTCTGGGGCTGAGGGGTCGGTCAGTGCCTGGCTGAGACAACCAGGTGTGTCTGGGAACCTTAGTCTTGGTCCCACAGAGGGCTGGAGCTCGGGTCACATCTCTCTCCAGGCAGGAGCCCTGCTTGGCCTTCCTGCTTTTAGTCCCTACAGCTCTATTCCAGTGCTCAGAGGAGCAAATGGGAGGTGCTGCTGGGCCCCTTCTTCCTCTGGCAGGTTTGAAGGGCTTGCCAGCAGCCAGCCCGAGCCTCAGAGAGATCTACCAAGTGTCACAGAGGGGCACCGGAGCACTACCCAGCCAAGGCTGTGGCCAACCACAATCCTGTCGCTGTAGTTAGTGGTCCTCAAACTACAGCCCGCAGGCCACATACTGTATTTGTTCCCATTTTGTTTCTTCACTTCAAAATAACATATATGCAGTGTGCATAGGAATTTGTTCGTAGTTTTTGTTTTTACTATAGTCTGGCCTCCAATCATCTGAGGGACAGTGAACTGGCCCCCTGTTTAAAAAGTTTGAGGACCCCTGCTGTAGGTGGAACAGGTGAGGTATCACCCCAGTACAGACTACACTGCAATATGCTCCTCGAGGAGCAGAGCCCCCCTTACACCTTCCTGTGGGTTGCACCACACTTTCAGGACAACTCTAAGAGGTTCCCAGCCCTCCAAAGAGGGACAAGAAGCCTATTGCCAAAACACTACTTTAATGGTGAAGTCTGTGTTCTCAGGATATCAGGGATGAATTCAGGCCCCACGCTGTGGGGTAAGGCACAACTGCTACAGTGCAGCTCAGGGTAGGGTAGGTCAGGGCAGGAGGCTTGTGGGAGCTCAGGAGATGATCTTGAGGTGGGGCCTGCTCTCCTGTAGGGTCTCTAGGCGCTCATTTAATTCCTCTGAGTATAAAATGTCATAAAGGCTGTGGGAGGAGAGGAGGGAGGGAGAGAGAGAAGGCAGGAATGTCTGCACAGGCTCTGCACCTGCCCGGCACCATCCATGCCATCCAGGCCCAATCCACTCACACGAGCATCTCCAGGTGGTGGCTGTCGGGATGCTCCAGGCTGGAGGCTAGCAGCTGAACACCAGGTTCGTAAATGAAATCGTTGTTGCTAAGGTTCAGTTGTTTTAGGCTCGGGCAGGCACAGAGGAGGGTAGCAAGGCTCTCGCAGCCGGCATTAGTCAAATTGCAGTTCCCTAGGCTGGGCAGGAAGCAGGGCACAGGCTAGGACAGAAGGTCCCGACTGCTGATAGCAACTGGAAGTGTGGGGTGGGGAGGCAGGGGTGTGGCTCACTCCAGGTCCCATTCTGTTCTGTGCTGTGAGGGGGAGGACAAGTGCAGCTCACTGTTTGTTTGTTGTTTTTGGGGCTCCTGGAGGAATGTCGGGATAGGGAATCCTTTGAAACTGAGTCAGCCACATACAAGGCAAATGCCCTTCCACTTCACATTCTGGATTGAAGGACCCAGAGGGGCTTTCAGGAAGAGGAAAGGGGCAAATGGGGGTGGCAGTTGCCCCCTGAGGGGCTCTGATTTGGAGGGCCATGGTGATGCCATGGACTGTGTGAGGCTCAAAAGGCTGAGCTGACAGGGTGGGAGTACTCAGGGAGCACTTGGGGGCTCAGGTGAGGGACCAGGATCCCCTCTCGGTGGGGTCCTGTAGATCCCTTGTGCAGTACTATCAGCCATCCCTGAGAGGCACAGAATAGGGCGGAGGTGGGAAGGAAATGAAGTCTCAGAGCTGGTGACAAAATCAGAAAAATGTCAAGGTGATAGGGAGGGGGTAGCAGGGGCCTGC
>PVKC010051896.1:0-10353 GCA_004027635.1 Crocidura indochinensis | reverse complement strand
GAAGGTAAAATCCAAATGGATTAAAGACCTCGATATCCGACCTGATACCATAAGGTATATAGAACAACACGTTGGTAAAACACTCCATGACATTGAGACAAAAGGCATCTTCAAGGAGGAAACTACACTTTCCAAACAAGTGGAAGCAGAGATCAACAGATGGGAATACATCAAACTGAGAAGCTTCTGCACCTCAAAAGAAATAGTGCCCACTATACAAGAGTCACCCACCGAGTGGGAGAAACTATTCACCCAACACCCATCAGATAAGGGGCTAATATCCAAAATATACAGGGCACTGACAGAACTTTACAAGAAAAAAAAACATCTAATCCCGTCAAAAAATGGGGAGAAGAAATGAGCAGACATTTTGATAAAAAAGAAATACAAATGGCCAAAAGGCACATGAAAAAATGTTCCTCGTCACTAATCATCAGGGAGTTGTAAATCAAAAAACGATGAGATACCACCTCACATTGGCCCACATCTCAAAGAATGAGAATAATCATTGCTGGCAGGGATGTGGAGAGAAAGGAACTCTTATCCACTGCTGGTGGGAATGCTGTCTAGTCCAACCCCTATGGAAAGCAATATGGAGATTCCTCCAAAACATGGAAATTGAGCTCCCATTCGATCCAGCTATTCCACTCCTAGGGATATACCCTAAGAACACAAAAGTTCAATACAAAAACCCCTTCCTCACACCTATATTTATTGCAGCACTATTCACGATAGCCAGGCTCTGGAAACAACCAAGATGCCCTTCAACAGACGAATGGCCAAAGAAACTGTGGTACGTATACACAATGGAATATTATGCAGCTGTCAGGAGAGCTGAAGTCATGAAATTTTCCTATACATGGATGTACATGAATCTACCATGCTGAGTGAAATGAGTCAGAGGGAGAGAGAGAAACATAGAATTGTCTCACTCATCTATGGGTTCTGAGAAAAATTTTTGCACCAATCTACAGAGATAATGGGAGGAGGGCTGGAATTTCCAGCTCACTTCATGAAGCTCACCATAATTAGGGGTGAGTGCAGCTATAGAAATAACTACACAGAGAACTATCTTAATCATATTCACGAATCAGGGAACTGGAAAACCTGTATAGAGTACAGGTGGGGGTGGGTTGGGAGAGAGGGAGATTTGGGACATTCGTGGTGGGGAACTTGCACTGATGAAGGGGATGTTAAAAAAAGTTAAAGAAAAAATAAAATCAAAAAAAGGAAAAAAATAAGGCCTCCCAATTCTTACCACATGCCGTGTTCTTCACACTGACTGTACAGAAAGAGGAGGTACAGTAAATGCACCCCATATACACCTCAACCCAGACCCTTGCCTGGTCTGTATTGGGAATTTAGGGGACAAAAATAAATAAAAAAAGAATATACCCCAGGAACAACAATATCAACAAGAAAATGAAAAATGCCTTCCTCAAACCTATATCATTGCAGCACTATTTACAATAGCCAGACTCTGGAAACAATTGAGATGCCCTTCAACAGATGAATGGCTAAAGAAACTGTGCTACATATACATGTTGGAATACTATGCAGCCATCAGGAGAAGTCATGATAATTTCCTATACTTGGATGTACATGGAATCTATTATGTGGAGTTAAAAAAGATAGATGGAGAGATATACACAGAATAGTCTCAGTCATCTATGGGTTTTAAGGAAATTAAAGTCATTATTGTAATGATTTTCAGAGACAATAGACATGAGAACTGGAAGGATCAACTCACAGTATAAAGCTTACCAAAAGGAGTGGTGAGTACAGTTAGAGAAATAACTACACTGAAAACTACCCAATGTCAATGATTGAGAGAAGAGCAAAGCCTATCTCAAATACATGCTGGGGGCTGGGAGGAGATGAGAGATGGAGGACATTGGTACTGCGAATGTTGTGCTAGTGAAGGTGGTGCTTTTACATATCTGATACCCAACTACAATTATGTCTGTAATCAAGGTACTTATATGTAAAATTATTATTTTAAAAAAACCAACCAAACAAAAATAAATCTGTCACATATACTCCTCCCTCCCATTTTCTTCTTTGTTTTTCTTTTTTTTCTTTTAATTGTATATATATTTATATCTCCTAGACAGGGGCTCTAACTCACTTTTTTTAATAGAACCATAGAACATGAACCATCTTGTTCTG
The DNA here is from genome assembly GCA_004027635.1 of Crocidura indochinensis. Lineage (NCBI taxonomy): Eukaryota > Metazoa > Chordata > Mammalia > Eulipotyphla > Soricidae > Crocidura > Crocidura indochinensis. The sequence continues at coordinate 8,184 of PVKC010051896.1, read as the reverse complement.
ACTCATATTTATATGTCTTCCTACAAATTGAGGTAAGAAAAAAAAGTAGATGGTACCCAGGGTCCACGTTCAGGAACAGTGAATAGAAATAATAAATGGTCAGACCCAAATACCCAAACCAAAGTAAAAGAAAATAGAATTAAGAGACTCAAACTATAACCAGATATACACAAAAGTGTCCTCTTACACTAATAGTTCAGGGGTCAAAGGGTGGAGGAATGGGTTGCATGATGGTAACTCTGATGGAGGGAAATCAACACAGGTGGTGGGAATGTCCCTAATTCACTATCACTATATATATACATTATATACAACTGTGAAAAACTTGTAAAAGATCTGTGCTTTTAATGCTTATGTTACTTTATCAGTTTATTTTGTATATACTTTAATATTAAATATTTTTGCATGCATCGTTCCAGTCCTACACTCTTTTATATACATATTTATTTACACATCTTGATTACAAATATGATTGTGATTAGGTTTCAGTCATGTAAAGAACACACCCCTTCACCAGTGCAACATTCCCACCACCAATGTCTTAAATCTTCCTCCATCCCACCCACCCCCCCCATATATACTCTGGACAGGTTTTCCAGTTCCCTCATTCATTTACATGGTTATGGTAGTTCTCATTGTAGTTATTTCTTTTTTTTTTATTTTAACACCTTGATTACATACATAGTTGTGTTTGGGTTTCAGTCATGTATAGAACACCGCCCATCACCAGTGCAACGTTCCCATCACCATTGTCCCAAATCTCCCTCCTGGAAGTTATAGCCCTCCTCTCTTTGTCTCTGAGAATTGTTGCAAAAATGTCTCTTATTTTTCTTAAAACCCATAGATGAATGAGACTATGATGCATCTATCTCTCTCCCTCTGACTTATTTCACTCAGCATGATAGATTCCATGTACATAATGTATAGGAAAATTTCATGAATTCATCTCTCCTGATGACTGCACAATATTCCATTGAGTATATATACCACAGTTTCTTTAGCCATTCATTTGTTGAAGGGCATCTTGTTTGTTTCCAGAGACTTGCTATCATGAATAATGCTACAATAAATATAGGAGCGGGGAAGGGATTTTTGTATTGTATTCTTGTGTCCCTAGAGTATATCCCTAGGAGTGGAATAGCTGGGTCGAATGGGAACAAAATTTCCCGTTTTTGGAGGAATCTCCATATCGCTTTCCATAAATGTTGGACTAGACGACATTCCCACCAACAGTAGATAAGAGTTCCTTTCTCTCCACATACCTGCCAGCACTGATTGTTCTCATTTTTTGTGATTTGTGCCAATCTCTGTGGTGTGAGATGGTATCTCATCATTGTTTTGATTTGCATCTCCCTGATGATTGTTTATGTGGAGCATTTATTTCTTGTGCCTTTTTGGCTACTTGTATTTATTTTTTTATCAAAGTGTGTATATATTTCTTCTCCCCAATTTTTGACGGGATTAGAAGTTATTTTCTTGTAAAGTTCTGTATATTTTGGATATTAGCTGCTAATCTGATGGGTTTTGGGTAAATAGTTTCTCCCACATGGTGAGTGGCTCTTGTGTCCTGGGCAATTATTTCTTTTAAGGTACAGAAGTTTCTCAGCTTAATGTATTCCCCTCTGTTTATCTCTGCTTCCACTTCTTTGGAAAGTGCAATTTCCTCCTTGAAGATGCCTTCAGTCTCAATGTCATGGAGTGTTTTACCTACGTGTTGTTCTATATACTTTATGGCATCAGGTCTGCTATCAAGGTCTTTAATCCATTTGGATTTTACATTCATACACACTGTTAACTGGGGGTCTATGTTTGCTTTTTTGCAGTGGCTAACCAGTTCTGCCAACACCACTTGTGGAAGAGGTGCTCCCTTCTCCACTTAGGATTTCTTGCTCCTTTGTCAAAAATTAGGTGCTTGTATACCTGGGGAACATTCTCTAAGTACTCAAGCCTATTCCACTGATCTAAGGGTCTGTCTTTATTCTAATACCATGCTGTTTTGATAACTATTGCTTTGTGGTACAGTTTAAAGTTGGAGAAAGTAATGCCTCCCATTTTCCTTTTCCCTAGGAGTGCTTTAGCTATTCGAGGGTGTTTATTGTTCCAGATGAACTTCATAAGTGTTTGATCCACTTCTTTGAATAATGTCATGTGTGTCTTTAAAGGGATCACATTAAATCTGTATAACACTTTGGGGAGTATTTTCATTTTAATGATGTTAATCTTGCCAATCCATGAGCAGAGTATGTGTTTACATTTCCGTGTGTTATCTCTTATTTCTTGGAGCAGTACTTTATATTTTTCTTTGTATAGGTCCTTCAAGTCTTTGGTCAAGTTAACTCCAAGATATTTGAGTTTGTGTGGAACTAATGTGAATGGGATTGTCTTCTTAATGTCCATCTCCTCCTAATCTCATTGTTTTATAAAAAAAAAGGCATTGATTTCTGTGTGTTAATTTTGTAGCCTTTCACCTTGCTATAAGAATCTACTGTTTCTAGAAGCTTTTTGGTAGAGTCTTTAGGGTTTTCTTTTTATTGTATATAATTTTTATTTTGACCATCTTGGCTTACATATCTTTCAGAGTAGTATTTTAGGTACACATTAATATTGAATCAGGGGATTTACCATCACCAATTTTGTTCTTCCTCCACCCTAGCTCCCATCTTGCATCCCATTTCTCCCACTCTCACATCCGGGCTGCTAGATTAATTGGTCTCCTCTGTGTCTAGTTTACTACATAATGATCACATATCTGTTTGGTACTGGTACCCTCCTTTATGTCCCCTCTGTTTGAGAGGTGGAAGTAGATAGTTCAAGTGATGTGGTTTTGTTTTAATAAGAGAAAACCAATAAAGTGTGGGTAAAAATCAAATAAGCTGAAAATGGGTGTAGTCCTTCCAGAAGCTCTCAACCCCAGTTTCAGAGTACAGGAAGAAAATTGAAATACCACACAATACAAAAAGAAATACCAAGTAAATATCCAATGAGCACTACAGCACTAAAAGCAAGCACCACATAATTGTCTCAGTCCTGAAATAGAACCATGCCAGAACACAGAAATAAAGAGTAAGATAAAATAACATAAAATTGGAGACATCAACTTCAATATCTACATCAGAACAGAGATGTCCCCAAAATAAAAATAATAATAATAAATAGATAACATGTTATTTTGTGCCTTTTTCCCCTTTCATAGGCATAGTAAATATTGGGGACATTAGAGAGTGAGTTCCCTTGGCCTAGGAGATACAGGGTTTCTCCACCCTTGAAGTATAATGCCTTGGGATTGTCTGTAGACTCCTTGTCTGTTTATTTACTCTCCCCTCGTTGCTTTTGTTGTGTATGGAAGATTTCTGCTTCGTCATGGGTGATAAAATCAGACCTCTGTAACTAGAGATCTTGGTAACTGCACAGGTCAAGAAATGGAGCTTATGAATGAAGTCTTTCTTTTTGGTTCTAGGAGTTCTGTTCCTTTTGTGTTGATTTAATCTGTCTTCTGTAGTTGTTGATCATGGTCATAGTGCTACTCCTAGGATGGACTCTGGAATATATTCTTTCCTTATGTTTCTAGAAGGCCCATTCAGTTGCAATTGTCACAGTCAGATCTCTGGAATTAGAAATCTTGTTTGTTGTACAGATAATAGACCAAAAACCTAGGCTAGAGCTTTTTTATTTGTCCCAGGATGCATACTGTACAGTCATGGTTGTAACAACAAATCATCTGTTGATAGCGATGTTGGCTTTTGCACAGATCAGAGGGTGACACGTTTTCTGATTTTGTCCTATCCTTGGCTGGTGAGGTAAAACAACCTGCTCTTAGATAAAGTTGTTCCCATTTCTTCGTTATCAGCTTATCATTTTAGAACTGGTTCGTGTTGGTGTCAGATCAGTATTAAGGGTGCCCTGGAGGGGATTTGGTTCCTGGATTTGTTGTAGAGAACTGTGTTGTTTCCATGTCTGGGATCCAGGGTTCAAGGCTGGACAGTCGGTGCCTAATTCCCTGAGGTCGAAGCTGGGTCCACATGACATGTGTTCAAGGTGGGAGATGCCCCTGTGTTGTAAAATTGTAATATCTCTTATTCATAGGAGATGAGCTTGTGTTTATATATGAGATATCTCCTTTTTTAGTATGCCTTTGTAGGAAGAAGTGGTGCTACATTATATTGCTGGTGCATTTGGGGGTAGAAAGAGAAGAAAATAGAAACAGCACAAAAAATAAAAATATATATGCTCACACATATATAATGGAAAAAGATTATTTAAAAATTAAGTAAAAAAAGTAATTCAAGGAACAAAGTGATGCAGGAGATTACCTTACATGTGGGGAAAAACAGGTTAAGAGGTAGTGTAATATAGGTCTTATACTTATGATGTCTTTTGAGATTTTCTTGTGGGGTGTGGGTTTCAGGGCACCTTTTCATCCATCACCCTGTGCTTCTTGAGATTTAGAAAAGAGCTGCTGCAGGGAGGTCTTGGATAGAGTTCTTGCCGTGGAGATCCTTTTGGATCGAAGTCCAATATCAAGTCACAATCCACGTTAGGGAGAGGTGATAAGGAGGGCCACATAGCATGAGTCAGTAGGGTGTGCTGATTGTATGTCCTTGCCTGAAATGAGGCGTGGGTTTGAGAGGGTGTCTCTTCACTTGGGTGCTGGTTACTGGATTGTTGGGGTAGGAGGTTGGTCTTGATGCCTAATGGATTAAGAATTGAGGGAGAAGAGTTTATATAAGGTGGTAAATCAGGGGTGGGATTGAGAGGTGAAGGTATAGTCGACTTTCTGAAGGGGGGAGAGAGGATAGTATATGGGAGGAGCAATGTAGGCTATAGGTATGGGTTGTTTATAATTTAGGCTTGGGTTTCAAGGAGGATTCCTATCTCTGTGTGCTCTTGACCACCTATAAACATATAGAAGTTAGTTTAGATATATATTAATGAAGAGAGGTGGGGAGAGCAAGAGATACACTAAATACAGAAAGATAGGTAAATATAGTACCTGTAAGGTAGAGAAACTAATAGCTCAACTTTTGTAGATGTATAGGTTTCGTGTCACGACTACTACCCATTGTGTTAGTGAGGTCTATCTATATAGGTTTTTAGCCTTTGCAGTATTATATCAACTCTCTTTTCCTATAGAAGAGGTAACCATGTGGTTTTTATTTGACATGGATTGAATTGATGATAATGAGGAGGAGAAGGTAGAAAAAGATGGAGACAAGAAGAGAGAAAAACAAAACAAACAGACAATAACAAAAACAAAAAATGAATGAGAAGAGAGGATACAAGAGTAAGGGCATGTTAGTTTGCTTGAACATGTTCGATGGTTAGACCCTATAGTATAAATCTGTAGGCCACGGTTCCTGCTTCGGTGGTCTGGCTGGTCACATGCTTCAGGTCCTAAAAGAGGGCATAACCGGAGGTAAAGGGCATGTTAAAGAGTTTTATCCAGATATTTTTATAATGCAAACTGAGTATGGTGCCTCAGGTGACTGAACACCGAGGTGCCACCGTAGAATGTCCCCCCTTTGTATCCAAGCACCCTGATGGACAGAAAAAAATGAGAGGTTATTTTAGAGGTTATTTTAGACATTTAAACGTTGCTTTGAAATGTTTCAGTTAGAGTCAGTAATTTGCCATCATAATCTTTACCTGTAATTCCATATAAGATCCCTAGAAAATTATTATGGGACTTTGTAGTTAAAGGGTGATTACATACCTGTTATCTCTATGCTGCTGTTTCTGCTGTTGCTGGTTTCTTTATAATATAATGTGTAGTTGGGATTTTTGTTGTTTCTCTTCCACTTGTTTTAGGGACAACTCTCCAGTTTATGGTGATTATTACAGTTTTTGTGGTATCTATCCTGTTACCCCCTGTTATTTGATTGTGGGGTATTGGTTGTACATCTGGTGTATGTTCTAGGTACTTCAGAATAGTGCTATCATTCTGTGTTTATCTTTCATCTTCTGGCTTAATTTTTTTAGCATAATATTTTCTGGGCCCATCATATGTTGCTACAAAGTCTATGATTGTATCATTTCTAACTGCCATGCAGCTTTCCATTGTGTATAGATAGCACATCTTGATGATCCACTCATCTTTTGTTGGACATCAAGGTTGGTTCCAAACTTGACTATAATACTAAGTGCAACAATAAATATTGGGGTGCACATATGCTTTGGGATGAATGCCCTTCCAACTTGGGGGTAGATACCTAGGAGAGCAATTGCTGGATCAAATGGCAGATAAATTCTGAGTTCCTTGACAACTCTCCAGACTGTTTTCCATAGGGGTTGGGCTAAGTGGCATTCCCACCAGCAGTGGATGAGAGTTACTTTCATACCTTTTTAAGGTTTTCTAAGTACTGTATCATGTCATCTGCAAACAGTGAAAGCTTGACTTCTTCCATTCCTATGTGGATTCCTTTGATAATTTATTCTTCCCTGATCACTATAGCAAGTACTTCCAGTACTATGTTGAAGAGGAGTGGTGACAGTTGACAGCCTTATCTTGTACCAGAATTTAGAGGAATGGCATTTAGTTTTTCTCCATTGAGGATAGTATTTGCCATTGACTTGTGGTAGATGGCCTTAACTATTTTGAAAAAGGTTCCTTTTATTCCCATCTTGCTGAGAGTTTTGATCAAGAATGGTTGTTGGACCTTATCAAATGCTATCTCTGCATCTATTGATATGACCATGTGATTTTTATTTTTCATGTGGTTGATATTTTGTATTATGTTGATAGATTTATGGATTTTAAACCATCCTTGCATTCCTGCGATGAAACCTTCTTGATTGTAGTGTATTATGTTCTTGATGATGCAATGGATCCTATTTGCCAGGATTCTGTTGAAGATCTTTGCATCTGCATTCATCAGTGATATTGGTCTTTAATTTTCTCTTTTGGCAACATCTCTGTCTGGTTTTGGTATCAAGGTGATGTTGGCTTCATAAAAGCTATTTGGAAGTGTTCCCATTTTTTTCAATTTCATGGAAGTCCTGGCTAGGACTTTCCTCTTGAAAGGTTTGAACGAATTCATTAGTAAATCCACCTGGGCCTGGGCTATTCTTTTTAGGTAGACATTTGATAACAGTTTTAATTTCCTCAATAGTGATGGGGGTGTTTAGATATGCTACATTCTCCTTACTTAACTGTGGAAGGTTATAAGTGTCCAAGAATTCATCCATCTCTTCTCAGTTCTTATATTTCTAGCATAAAGTTTCTCAAAGTAGTCTCTGATTACCCTTTGGATCTGCAACATCAGTTGTGATCTCCCCCTTTTTATTTGTAATATTGGTTATCAGGTTTCTCTTTCCTTGTGAATTTTGCCAGTGGTCTATCAATCTTGTTTTTTTTTTTTTTTTTTCAAAAAACCAACTTCTGCTTTTGTTGATCTTTAATGTATTTTTGGGTTTCCACTTCATTGATTTCTGCTCTCAGCTTTGTTAATTCTTTCTGGCTCCCTATTTTTGTTCCTTCTGTTGATTATTTTCTAATTTTGTGAGCTGCGTCATTAAATTATTCAGGTATGCCCCTTCTTCCTTCCTGATGTGTACATGCAAAGCTATAAATTTTCCTCTCAGGAATACTTTTGTTGTGTCCCATAGATTATGGTTGTTTTTGTATTCATTGTCATTTGTTTTCAGGAAAGTTTTTATTTCCTTTTTGATTTCATCTCAGACTACTGGTTGTTCAGTATCAGGCTGTTTAATTTCCAATTTTCAAAGTTTTTCTTTTGTGTCTCTTTGTATTTTACATCTAATTTCAGAGCCTTGTGGTCATCAAAGGTAGCCTGCAAAGTTTCTATCTTCTTGATTTTATGGAGGTATATTTTATGTGCCAGCATGTGGTCTATCCTGGAGAATGACCCATGCACATTGGAGAAGAATGTGTATCCAGGTTTCTGTGGGTAGATAGCTCAGATGATATATATATATGTATATATTTACATATATATATGTATATATACATATATATACATGTATATATATGTAGTGTATTTGATATTTATGTATGGTATTTATTCTGTATAAGTAAATAAAGTTTGAAGGGGAGGCCAAAGGAGATAAGGGACAGTGACAGTTGGACAGTGGCAGTTGGAAAATAACAGTTGGAGAAAGGCAGTTGGTGAGAAAGCATAAAAGGGGCGGAGCCCAGAAAGGGGCGGAGCTAAGCGAAGCTAAGAGGAG
>PVKC010051895.1:0-10347 GCA_004027635.1 Crocidura indochinensis | reverse complement strand
CTCCATGCTATCTCCCGGGCCCCGAGGAGGTAAACATTTTCCTCATTATATTTGGTTGGGGTTGTCTTCTCTGGCTTTCTTTCCTCTTTGCTGGGTTTGAGTATGAATCTAGTTTGCCTGGGAAACATTTTTTTTAATGTGGCATCAAAGTTTAATGTAGTATCAAAGTCTATACTTTATCTCATTTAGGGCTTTTTGGATTTTGCTCAGGGTCTTACTCCTGGCTGTGCTCAGGGAACTATATGTGGTTCTGGGAATTGAACATGTGTCAGTTGCAGACAAGGCAAGTACCTTAATCCTTATGCTATCTATCCTGCCCTTGGAGTTACTATTTTAGAGTTATAAAACTACCACATACGTTCTTATTGAGTACCCATGGTCAAGTCTTTTGGCTCTCCATCTCACTTTTGGGGACATATCTAGCAATCTTCAGGTGCCAGGTATTAAAGTGGGGCCAATTGTATGCAAGGCATGTGCCTTATCCCTCTATCAACTCTCTGCCTCTGTTTCACAGGCTCTCTAATAAAAATATCCAGTCCTTTTCCACTCTGCAGAAGCCTGTCTTCTCTCTTGAACATGTCATTCCTTTCAGATTCTTTTCTCATACTTCTCTAAGTAGATTTCTTAGAGAAAGAAAGAAGGAAGCAAGGAAGGGAGGGAGGGTGGGAGAGAGTAAGGAAGATAAAGAAATAAAAGCTATCCATCCTGTCTTATGTGGATTGAAATTTTTTTGTTTGTTTTTGGGCCTCCTGGCTCTGCTCTCAGGGATTATTCCTAGTGCTGCTTGGGGACCATATGCCAAGTACTGAACCTGGGTCAGCAGCATGCAAGGCAAACACCCTACCCGCTGTGCTATCACTCCGGCCCCTGGATTGAAATGTTTTGTTTTGATTTTTCTCTTCATGTTTGGCTAAGAAGAGATTCATGCACACCTGGAGTTTTCAGTCATGATCAATCATCTTACCAACTTTGGCAGATGTGATGGGAGACTCTGAGAGGCCAAGAAAGACTCCCAGAATTCTTCATGGAGACACAAGCTCCAAAGAGGCCCCACTATCTATTCATTAGCAGCCAATACAGTTTGTTTACTTTATCAGACTTATGTCTAAAATAAACAGACTTCTTTGTGTCCAAGGACATTTATCTCTATTTTTGAGGGTTTTTTTTCTCCCCTTTCAGTTTTTAGTTTGTTTTGGGGCCACATTCAGCAAAACTCAGAGCTCACTCCTGGCTCTGTGTTCATCACCAGGGATCACTCCTGGGGGGGGGGGTGTCCATGTGTGGGACCGAAGATCAAGCTGGGGTGAGCCTTGTGCCAGGCAGGCACCTTAACCCTGTGCTGTCTCCAGCTCCCTGAGCTAGCTCAGTGATATCAGTACATCAGGAACTCTATCCACTACACATGCTCCAGCTTTCTGGGGACCAAAGATGAAGATTCAGTAAGTACATGGGCCAGCAGTCCCTGAAGCTTTCACATCCACCCAGACTTGCTGTTTGCAGGCACCATTCTGGGTGGGTTCGTGAGATTTGAGGGTAAAGAGTGGAGGGAACATCACATTCACGAAGGTAAAGGCACCTTCTCCTGCTAATCCAAGATCTCAGCCTTTCTCTCTATGCTAGTGGCCAGTCCAGCCCGAGGCCCAGGCCCAGTCTGAGGGCGGCTCAGAGATGAGCCTTGCATGTGGCAGTGAGCAGGAAGTCAGGGGCCACTGGGATGGGGTTTCAGGATAGACACCCACTTTTTTGGTTTTCCTGGAAGAAATATGCTAAAGAGCTGGTGTGGGCATAGCCTCCCTGCAAAGAATCCCCCCAGTATGAAGCAAATTCAGAACTCCAGGGAACAGAAGGGCAGCTTTTCTTTTTTGGGTCACACCCAGCAGTGCTCAGGGGTTACTCCTGGCTCCATGCTCAGAAATTGCTCCTGGTAGGCACGGGGGACCATATGGGACACCGGGATTTGAACCGATGACCTTTTGCATGAAAGGCAAACACCTTACCTCCATGCTATCTCCCGGGCCCCAGCTTTTCTTTTTTGTTTTTGTTTTGGGGCCATACCTGGAGACGCTCAGGGGTTACTCCTGGCTATGCGCCCAGAAATTGCTCCTGGCTTGGGGGACCATATGGGATAACGGGGGATCAAACCTCTGTCTATCCTAGGCTAGCAGTGTGCAAGGCAAACACCCTACTGCTTGTGCCATGGCTCTGGTCCCAGGGGCAGCTCTTATGGGGAAGAAGGATCCTGGGTCCGTCATCCCAGACACCCATCCAGTCCTCCCTTTTTGACTTCCAATTGCTTTCAATCTCAGCTTCTTTCTCTACCCTCTCCCTCCCCTTTGCTCCAAGCTGTTCGGCCCTGGAAAGGCAGAGAACAGGCCGCTAGGCCGGGGTCGAGAAGAGGAGGGCTGGGGTCTTCCGAGTCTAGATCTATAAATATATTTATTATAATATAACAAGAACTTAACAATAAACATAGACTATGTACAATACCGTTACAGAGAACCCTGTTTTATATCGTTCACAGACATCGCCAGTTTGCTCCAGTGTGACGGGTGAGGAGAGGAGCGGCCCCCCCTGTGGCCAGTGCCAGCGGGGTCCGCGAGGGTCCGCGGGGTGAGACTAAGGCCTCCTTTGGAGGCAGACACGTGCCCACGCTAACGTTAGCCCTGCCCCAGGCAGTTAGAGATTTGTGCTCCGGTCCATGGGTTCACACTTGCACCCTGTTTTTTTTTGACATAAATACTTTAAATGACATACAATGTATGTAAGTTTTGTGCTTATTACTTTTTTAAAAGAATAAATAATAGTAAAAACTGCATAACGAAGCTCAGGCCCTCGCCCTGGGCAGGGCGAGAGAGGCAGGGGTGTAGAGGGGAGGCCTGACAGCGGGGTTGGAACTTTGTGTCATCGAATACTGAGAGGTGAGCGTGTCCTGTCCCTCTTCTCACGCACGAGGGTGGCCAAGATGGCAAGTGGACTCCGAGATAGAAAAAATGGTGGATGTGTATTTGGTACCGACTTCGACTCAGTGACGGCGGTGGCGGCCTTCTTCTTGCCTGGAACAAGGGGGACTGGTCACCCGGTGAGGTTTGAGGGGCTGAGGACCGGCGGGAAGGCCTTTATCTCTTTGGAGCCCCGGGGAACCCTCCCTCCTGGCTTCCCTTTCTCAGCTCCGTGGGCTGCGGCACTTCCAACAAGGCTGTCCTCATCCTGAGAGCTCTTGCGGCAGGTGCCTGAATATATAGCTATAAATATCAAAAATATTCTCCTGTGCTTGGCAGACACGGTCCCCGCCCTCCCTCCTTCCCTCTCTTCCCAGCCAGCCATTTGGGGGGTGTCTCAGGCTGGACCTCATGGAGGGAGCCTGGCTGGGGTCACCAGCCAGAATTGGAACTGGTTTTCTTTCAGAGCATGATTTCTCTCTTGGCCCATGCCTACAGGAGGCACAGATTTAATGAGGGTATATGTGTTTGTGTGTGTGTATGAGAGGGGGGCATTGCTTAGGAGTCACTTTTACTAAAAAATAAAACGGGGGGGCTGGAAAGGGATGTCACTCCCTTCCTCCCCCCTCCAGGAGAGATTCTCTATTCTGCACATAGAAAAATTAGAGAAAAGTGCCTCCCACCTCTGGCACTGCCTGCAAAGAGCTGTATGTGGGGGGGGGGCTCCCCACCACCTTCTGCTTCGTGGCTGCCCCCCTTTTGTACTGAAAAATAGCCTTTTGTTCAGCAAGAAAATGCCTTCGAAATCTGAATCATTCATAGCAGATCAGAGGAAGTCAGAACCACCCCTTTATCCTTCTCCGACCAAAACACCTTTAAGAAAACCCTGGGAAGGACTGACGGCCGCACGCACACACAGTCGTGGCCTGAGGTCCTAGAGCGTTTGGCATGCCTGGCAGCAGCTGGCATGACCCGCATCTGGGGTGCCCCCCAGTGGGGGGGGGCTGCTGCGTGGTCCTTGCTTCCTCTCCACCACGGACAGTGTTATGTTGACTGGCTAAAAACCCAAAGAAGGAATCAAAGTGGTAAGGACACTTTGATCTGATGTCAAGAGAGCCTGACGCCTACTATTGTCCTAGGAGAAGTGGTTTTCGGCTGGGCTGCGGGGAGCAAGCTTGCTCTGCGGGAAGGAAAAAAAAACAGCTTCTCTCTCCCAGTTGAAAATATGTGAAACTCTATTGCACCGGGCAGAGTGAGCCCCTCCGTTCAGAGCAAGTTCGGTGCAGGCCCCCCCAAAGCCCCATTTGCTGGGAGGGTAGGGAGGGGCAGGGCTCCAAGCCTCACTGCCCACCCTTCGTCTCCCCAAGCCTGGAAAGGCGAGGATGATTTTTTTTTCTACATTCAGTGTAGAGAGAATTCAAATCGTGGCACGGGGGTCCCTGGAGTGTGCGGGTCGGCCGCGGTGGGTACTGAATGTGGGTGGTGGTGGTGAGTGGCAGACGCCTGGCCCCGGTGGGCCCTGGCGTGCCCCCCGCAGCTGTCAGCCACTCTGGATGTATTTCTTGATCACTACGCAGCCGTGTCTGAACACAGGGCAGGGCATGTGCGGGAGCAGGGTCCATGAGTTGGTGGCAGGCTCGTAGGCTTCCATGTTGCCCAGTGCGGGCCCCTCGCTGCTCACAATCCCCCCTGTGGCATAGATCTTGCCATCCAGGACCACCGCGCTGTGAAGGGGGAGAAGAGAAGAGACAGTTAGCTGAGCACTGTACGACCCCCCCTGGAGAGACCTGGTTGGATCTGAGCTTCCCATCATTCCGAACTCATTTGCCAGAGTTGGAGCTGCTCTAAGAAGCACCTTCCCAGGGGACCAGAGTGATAGCACAATGGGTAGAGTGTTTGCCTTCTTCCAGGCTTTATCAGGGTTTTATCCTTGGCATCTCATATGGTCCTCTGAGTCCACCAGGAGTATTTCCTGAGTGCAGAGTCAGGAGTAACTCATGAGTACTACTGAGTGCAAACCAAACAAAAACTATTTTTTTGTCTCTTTCCTGGAGTTAGAGAGATAGTAGGGCACTTGTCTCCTGTGGAGTTGACCCAGGTTCCATCCCAGGCACTATATAGGGTCCCCCAAACTCCTCCAGGAATAATCCCTGTTCACTGAGCCAAGAGTAAAATCTGAGTACTGTGAGGTGTGATCTCTCTCCCTCAAAAAAGGGGAATCTTAGGGGCCAGAGAGATAGTACAATGGGTAGGGCATGTGGTCCACTCAGGTTCAATCCCCAGCATCCCATAGGGTTCCATGCACACCACCAGAAGTGATTCCTGAGCACAGAGCCAGGAGTATATCCTGAGTATCACTGGATGTACCCCTTAAAGGAACCCTTTTCCTGATAAATGCACATCTATTTCATTACAGTGCTTAGTATAGTCAAGATATGGAAACAGCCAAAACGTCCAACTGCAGTTGAAGGGATCAGAAGTTGTGAGATACTATGGGATACTATGGGATACTGGGCAGCTAAGAGGAAAATAAAATTATGTAAACTGCTTGTTACATGGATAAAACTAGAGAATATGTTGAATGACATCAGGAGAGGGACAGAAGTAGAAGGATCTCTCTGTGTGAGATTTACAGACTGACACAGTAAGGGGACTGATGGTCAAAGCAACAGAAGAGGAGTCCTGATCCATGGAACTGAGATGTGGGTGGGAGTTGGATGGTGGGTTCGTGGAGCTGGGACACTGTTGGTTTTTTGTTTGTTTTGGGGGTGGGGAGCACATTCGGTGGTGCTCAGGGCTTACTCCTAACTGTATACTTAGGGATTACTCCTGGTGGGGTCGAGGGACTATAAAGAATTGAACCCGGGCTGGCCTCAATCAAGGCAAATCTCCTATCCTCTGTACTACCCCTCGAACCCCAAGCCAGCCCTCTGATGGTGGGTATGGTGTTGAAACGACATCTACATGAAACTATCAGAACTGACTCATCATCTCAATAAACATGGGGAGAAAAACAAACACCTTCCCTCTAGAAAAATCATTAAAAAAATCAGAAAAATCAGTTGGCATAGTAACCCCCAAAGCTACAATGAGTCCTTTAGGATCTGTTTGACTTCTTGGCTTTGTGTCTCTCATAGAACACATTCAAAAGCCACCCACTAAATGGATGGCAAGCAGGACAATGCATGACCAGCCACCTTTGGGGACTTCTAGAGCTAGCATTTCCGACAGGGTAGAGACTGAGTCCTTTCTTGCAAGGGGACCTGACCTGCAGCCTCGCCCACTGGTGCCTGGAGCACATGACCGAAAGTGACTGCAGATCTGTAGCTGCTCTCTGCTCTGGGACTTGTCCATGGTCTAGATGCCTGAGCCCTCAAGAAGGCCATGGTCACTTGCTTGTGAGGGCTCAGTTCTTGTAGTTGCAACCCCGGACTACTCGGAGGGACAGGGAAGGGTGCTGTGGCTGATTCTGTGATTGCACCATATAGGCATAAGCTGTCTTCTGGAGGGTTTTGCTCCAGAAATGGGCATTTAGGGCCCCTACTTAGCCATCTTTCTTAGAATAGGCAAAGGTGGGGTTAGAAGTCAGGCTCTATGTCTCTCTCTGCCCAGGGTGTCAGAACCAGGCCCCTTGGGAGCCATACTTGAACCTGCATTTCTCTTGTGCTGGCTGGGTCTTGGACTGCTGACTGCAAAGGGCAAGGAGGGCCAGGTGTAGGTTGCCATGGCATTGCCAGGGCCACTACCTGTCCCATTGGGCATCTCCTACGCTCTGGCACTCCAGCCCCTGACTGTACTGGTCATCTTGGGAGTAAGTCCTTCATTTTAGCCATGAGATGGGGGTGTTGGATTAACTGATTTCCATCCTATTCAAGATATGCTTGCTACTCATTGGATGGAAGCACTGTTGGATGGAATCATCCTTAGGCCACCTGTCTTCCATCCAAGGGTGTGGTCCTGTACTTCCTAATAAAAACCCCAGATTTCAGGAAAAATACCCAGTCATGGTTACAAGCCATCTGCTTCTTAGAGGTAGAAGGATTTAGGGTGAAAGTTCCTGAACTTGTTTTATCTCCTTTTTTTTGGGTAAGGTTTTTGTTTTTGTTTTTGTTTTTGGGCCACACCCAGTGGTGCTCAGGAGTTACTCCTGGCTGTCTGCTCAGAAATAGCTCCTGGCAGGCACGGGGGACCATATGGGACTCCAGGATTCGAACCAACCACTTTTGGTCCTGGATCGGCTGCTTGCAAGGCAAACACCGCTGTGCTATCTCTCCAGGCCCCTTGTTTTATCTCTTTAACCTACTGTGATTATTTCCTGGATTAACCGATTATTTCCTGTGTCCGCATTTGATTACAGACTTTCATCTCTCCAGCACCCTGGGTTTGGGGCATGAGGCTTCTGCTACAATGAGGGGGAAGGTTCTTGGATCCCTGGGCGGTTGTTTTGGGGATCCTGCCTTGGGTCAGCAGCGATGCTCCAAACCCCGGCCAGCCTCCCCTTACCTGCAGAACTGGCGGGAGTGATTCATGTTGGGGCCAGCCTTAATGTTGCCTTTGTCAGGGTCGTAGATGGTCGTGGCTCTGGCGTAGGCACCGCCCAGGATGAAGACGAAGCCATTGAGGGTGACGGCTGGCGCATACTTGTTGTCTGCGGGCAGAAGTGTCGGGCTGTCTTGCTGGCCTTCCCGACCCGACCGGGGTGGCCTTCCAAGAAGATGGGGCTGGGCCAGTGGACAAGGCACGGCTGCCCTTAGCCCTGGTGGGTGTCTTTCCCCTCCCACCCCCTAACACTGCTGGGCTGAGCCGGCCCTCTGGGCTTGGGGGACTGGCCTGGAGCAAAGCAAGGAGGGGGTGCTCGCACCGATCATCGGGGACTCGATGAAGCTCCACGTGTTGGTCTGTGGGACGTAGGACTGGAGCACACCCGCAGCCCGGCCCGCCTCGTTCACGCCCCCGAAGACATAGATCTTTCCTCCACACACGGTGGCAGCTGCCGAGTGCACAGCCTTGGGCAGCGGGGCCACCGCCTCCCACTGGTTGGTGATGGTGTCATACCTGTGAGGCAGAAGACACTGAGGTCAGTGAGGAGCCTGCTGCAGGCTGTGGGGACCATAAGGGCAAACATGGGAAGTTCTGACTTGCTCCCCTTTCCCCCAAGTCTGGGGTCACACAACAGAGCCCAGGGGCAGGGCCCTACAGCAGCACACCTGTCCCCACATTCCCAGGGTCTCTCCTGAGCCTCCAAGGGGCATGATTCTGCTCCTTGTCTTTCCCAGGCACCTCACCTGAAGAGCCCTTCTCTAGCTCTACCCTCTTTTGCCCTGCAAATCCAACACCTCAAGACCCCCAAGTTCTGAGCTTAGGTGTGAAAACAAAGGGTCAGGCCAGTGGTGACAAACTGAGTGAGTGAAAGTGCCATGAAGGACACCCTGAAATAGGGTGTGGAGGATGCAAAGACTTTCTGAACACTGTGGGGGACATGACTGTGCGTCAGGGGACTGAGGTGGGGAGGCTTGGGGTGCCCAGGATTTTAGGTTATGTGAGGGGTAACAAGCTAGAAAGGTACCCAGGCTGGATTATACTTCCCCTTTGGGCACAGAAAGGGAAATGGAAAAGAAGGGATTCAGAGGGGGTAAGTGTTGAGGATACAGTAGGGAAACTGCTGCTTCAGCTAAAAAGGGGGACCAGAAGTGGAATACTGGGTAGGATGGGTGGAGAGGAGTGTCTTGAGTTTAGCTAACAAATGTCTGCAAAGGTCTCTAGGGTGGTGCTTGGAATTGCAATGAGGTGCCTCTTTTTAAGCCACAACTCTGAGCCATCAGGGGGCTCCATTGAGCATAGACCTGGGAAAGAGACTATGGAACACAGACCTTCTTACTTTCCAGACAGCAGTGAAAAATGGGTAAGAAATGAGGACAGGAAAGCGTGGACTAGAGGTCACCTTTGTCCTAGTAGAATCTAATGGCAATTTTTTTTTTATGGTTTGACTGATCATAGCAGCTGTGGCTAGCAAAGTGCTTACAGACTTCCTGAGCATTGAACCAGGATCTCTGATTCCAACTGAACCTGCTCCAGCAACCTTGAGTGGGACTGGGGGTCACTTGTACTTATATGCAGATGGCAAAGAGCCTGGGTCAGCAAGGGCAGAGCACGGAATTTCCCAATGGGGTTGTGGGGGCTGGAGAAATGACTGGATGAGGATGCAGGTCCCTTTGGGCATGTATGAGGGATGGAGCTAGATAGCCATGGCTAAGGATTGACAGGGACAATTGCCAGATGACAGGTCTGGGAATGGGGATCCTGGGAGGTTCCCCCATCACTCAATGTCTGCTTGTGGGGGGCTGTCTTGGGTGTTCTCGAGTGGCTGGTGTTCCTTCTGCTGGCGGTTGCATTTATGGCATTTACTGCACCTTGGGGAGTGATTTCCTTAGTGTCCCTTTCCTGGATGCACCCCCAATTGTCATACCATAGACTGTATTGGGACAAAGACTCTGTCAGTGACCCACGAAGGAGGAGGGGTTGAGGGGGATATTTTCAGGCTAGCAGACTCAGGATCAAAAAAAAGACTTGAGGACTCACACAACAGTAAGATAGGGAGGGCTCATGCTTTACACCTGGCCAACTAGGGTTTGATCCCAGGCATTCTATATGGTCCCCTGAATCTGCCAGAAGTGATTTCTGAGTGCAAAGGTAGGAGTAGGCCCAGAGCATTGCATGGTATGGCCCACAAAAGTGGAAGGAAGGAAGGAAGGAAGGAAGGAAGGAAGAAGAAAGAAGAAAGAAAAAAGAAAGAAAGAAAAAGAAGAAAGAAAGAGAAGGAAAAAAGGAAGAAAAGTAAGAAGGAAGGAAAGAAAGAAGAAAATACTGGAAAACCTGGGAGACAGCAAGAGCTGAGTCAGGGCACATAAAGGGACATGAGGTGGCGCCCGTGGGGCTCACAGAGCTTTAAGCTGTGGCAAGGAAGCGGCTGCAGGAGGAGCTGGGGAGAGCAGAATGGGACTAACTGTTAGTCTCAGGCTTTCGGTGTAAAGGCAGGTCCCCCAAGCTTGTTATTCCAGGTGGCTGATTGCCAAGCCACCAGCCCCCCTTCAACTCAATCTGTCAGCTTCCGGCTGGAGAAGGATATGCTAATGACATGCAAATGACCCAGCCACGAGCTGTTCCCGTTGTCATTTACCCGGGCACTGCTGCTGCTGCTGCTAAGTAGTGCTAGGAAATCTCGGACCCGGTTATTTAGATGATCTAATGCTCGCTGGTTGACGGCGCTGTTGTTTTCATCCCTAATTATATCATCTCACTCTCTCCCCCTAACACCATAATGGAATATAATGATCCTGAGCCATCATTAGCCATAGTGTAGCAATTTGTACCAGGAGAGCTTCCTGGGGGAACAGACTGGCCAGTGTCT
>PVKC010051894.1:0-10345 GCA_004027635.1 Crocidura indochinensis | reverse complement strand
GAAGAAGGGGCTTACCTGAGTAGCTTAATGACACAGCTCATAGAACTAGAAAGTGCTCAACAAAAGGACCCAAAAATAGGGAGGCTGAAGGAAATAGCAAAGCAGAGAATAGAAATCAATGAAGTGGAAACCCAAAAAACAATCCGAAAGATCAACGAAAGCAGAAGTTGGTTCTTTGAAAAATACACAAGATTTATAGACCACTGGCAAAACTAACAGAGAGAGAGAGAGAGAAACTTGATAACTCGTATTAGGAATAAAAAAGGAGAGATCACTACTGATATGGCAGAGATTCAAAGGGTAATCAGAAACTACTTTGAGAAGCTGTACGCCACTAAAAATGAGAACCTGGAAGAAATGGATAAATTCTTGGACTCTTACAATCTTCCATGGTTGAAGAAAGAGGATGTAGCATATATAAACACCCCCATCACTATGGATGAAATTAAAACGGTAATCAAATATCTGCCCAAAAACAAAAGCCCAGGCTCAGATAGATTCACTAACAAATTCTTTCAAACTTTCCAAGAGGAACTACTACCAATCATGGCAAGACTCTTCCATGAAATCGAAAAAACAGAAACATTTCAAAATACCTTTAATGAAGCCAACATCACCTTGATACCTAAACCAGACAGAGATGCAACAAAAAAAGAAAATTACAGACCAATATCGCTGAAGAATGCAGATGCAAAGATCCTCAACAAAATTCTGGCAAATAGAATACAATGCCTCATTAAGAAGATCATCCACTACGATCAAGTAGGTTTCATCCCAGGAATGCAAGGATGGTTTAACATCCGTAAGTCTATCAACATCATACACAACATCAACAACAAGAAAAATAAAAATCACATGATCATATCAATAGATACAGATACAGCATTTGATAAGGTTCAACACCCATTCTTGATCAAAACTCTCAGCAAGATGGGAATGGAAGGAACCTTTCTCAATATAATTAAGGCCATCTACCACAAGCCAGTGGCAAATATTATCCTCAATGGAGAAAAACTAAAAGCCTTCCCTCTAAATTCTGGCACAAGACAAGGCTGTCCTCTCTCACCACTCCTATTCAACATAGCACTGGAAGTACTTGCTATAGCTAATAGGCATGAAAAAGATATCAAGGGACTCCAGATAGGAAAGGAAGAAGTCAAACTCTCACTTTTTGCAGATGACATGATACTCTACTTAGAAAACCCTAAAGACTCTACCAAAAAGCTCCTAGTAACAATAGACTCATATAGCAAGGTGGCAGGCTACAAAATCAACACACAGAAATCAATGGCCTTTCTATACACCAATAGTAATAATGAAGAAATGAACATTAAGAAAACAACCCCATTCACAACAGTGCCACACAAACTCAAATATCTTGGAATCAACTTGACTGAAAATGTGAAGGACCTATACAAAGAAAACTATAAAACTCTGCTCCAGGAAATAAGAGAGGATACGCGGAAATGGAAACACATACCCTGCTCATGTATTGGCAGGATTAATTTCATCAAAATGGCAATACTACCCAAGGTATTATACAGATTTCATGTGATCCCTCTAAAGATCTCCCAAGACATTTTTCTAAGAAGTGGATCAGGCACTTTTGAAATTCATTTGGAACAATAAACACCCTAGAATAGCGAAAGCAATCATTGGGAAAAAGAACATGGGAGGAATTACTTTCCCCAATTTTAAACTTTACTGCAAAGCAATAGTTATCAAAACAGCATGCTATTGGAATAAGGATAGGCCCTCAGATCAGTGAAATAGGCTTGAATACTCAGAAAGTGTTCCCCAGACATGCAGTCACCTAATTTTCGGTAAAGGAGCAAGAAATCCTAAATGGAGCAAAGAAAGCCTCTTCAGCAAGTGGTGTTGGCTCAACTGGCTAGCCACTTGCAAAAAATTGAACTTAGACCGCCAGCTAACATCATTTACAAAGATGAAATCCAAATGGATGAAAGAGCTTGATATCAGTCCTGAAACCATAAAATACATAGAACAATACATAGGTAAAACTCTCCAGGATATTGAAACTACAAGCATGCACTCTGCAAGCAGGTGAAAGCAGAGATTAACAGATGGGAATATATCAAGCTGAGAAGCTTCTGCACCTCAAAGGAAATAGCTCCCAGGATAGAAGAGCCTCCCACCAAGTGGGAGAAACTATTTACCCAATACCCATCAGATAAGGGGCTAATTTCCAAAATATACAAGGCGTTGACTGAACTTTAAAACATCTAGTCCCATCAAAAATGGGGAGAAGTAATGGACAGACACTTTGACAAAGAAGAAATACAAATGGCCAAAGGATACATGTAAAACTGCTCCACATCACTAATCATCAGGGAGATCCAAATCAAAGCAACTATGAGGTACCACCTTACACCACAGAGAATGGCACGCATCACAAAGAACGAGAACAAACAGTGTTGGCGGGGATGTGGAGAGAAAGGAAGTCTTATCCACTGCTAATGGGAATGCCGTGTAGTTCAACCTCTATAAAAAGCGATATGGAGATTCCTCCAGAAACTGGAAATCGAGCTCCCATACGATCCAGCTATACCACTCCTAGGAATATACCCTAGGAACACAAAAATACAATACAAAAACACCCTCCTTACACCTATATTCATTGCAACACTATTTATCATAGCAAGACTCTGGAAACAATCTAGATGCCCTTCAACAGACGAATGGCTAAAGAAACAGTGGTACATATACACAATGGAATATTATGCAGCTGTCAGAAGTGAAGTCATGAAATTTTCCTACACATGGATGTACATGGAATCTATCAAGCTGAGTGAAATAAGTCAGAGAGAGAGAGAAAAACGCAGAATGGTATCACTCATCTATGGGTTTTAAGAAAAATGAAAGACATTCTTGCAATATAATTTTTAGACACAAAAGAGAAAAGAGCTGGAAGTTCCAACTCACCTCATGAAGCTCACCAAAAAGAGTGATGAGTTTAGTTACAGAAATAACTATATTTTGAACTGTCCTAATAATGAGAATGTATGAGGGAAATGGAGAGACTGTCCAGAGTACAGGCGGGGGGTGGTTGGGGAGGAGGGAGATTTGGGACAATGATGATGGGAACGTTGCACTGGTGATGGGTGGTTTTCTTTACATGACTGAAACCCAAACACAATTATGTATGTAATCAAGGTGTTAAAATAAAATATAAAAAAAACAAATATTGGATGGAATACTACATAGCTGTAAAGAATGATGCAATCATGCAATCCACTACAACACAGTTGGAGGCATAAGATATTATGTTAAATGAAGACAGCCAGATGAAGAATTATATCATTTTTATGTGATGTTTAGAATAGCATATGAAGAATTGCTATTGTTTAAATGCAGTTTGTTGAGAAAACTCTGTGCCCTAAAGTATAGGGAGAAGAAGGAGATAAGTTGAGTGGAGGAGGAGAAAGGCAAATATGAAACGAGGGGGCACTGGGGCCAAAGGAATTCAAGGGTGTTAATATAGAATTAGATTCCCAAGCAAGAGTCAATAACAATAATATTATGAGACCCAAAATTTACCAATAAAAAATTTAAATATTGTTGCTATGATGGTAGGCTGGAGTGGTGGAAGTGAAAATGGATGTGCTAAGAAAAAATTCAGAGAAGGATGTTGGCATTTGTGGTGCAATTGGTCTGAAACATTATATGTCTAACATACAACTATGGGAGCCGTAGTATTAGTGCAGCAGTAGGGCGTTTGCTTGCATGAGGCTGACCAGGGTTAGATGCCGGTTCAATTCTTGGCATCCGTGTGGTACGCCAAGCCTTCCAGGGGCGATTTCTGAGCCAGGAGTAACCTCTGAGCACTGCTGGGTATGATCCCAAAATCAAAATACACAAAAACAAACAATAAAATAAGTAAAGCTAAATTTGAAGATGGGATAGAATCTTACATAACGAAATAAGTAAACTAAAGATTATACCAAGTGCTTTTAGGACAAATAATTAAGTTTACCATGTTCACAAGGTATAACATCTATATCAATTATATATCAATATAGTATTGACAAGATAATTGAAAATTAAATTACAATATTATTCATTTTCAATGGAAAATTATAAAAAAATTCAACAAACTACTTAGGAATAAATTTAACAAAATTATACAACACTTACTCTGAAAATTGCAAAATATTTTTGAAAGAAATCATATAAGACTTAAATACATGAAAGGCATGTATGTTCATAGATTTGAAGTTTTGATATTATAAAATGGATGCTACCCAAATTGATGTACAGATTTAAAACAGTTCCCATGAAAATCCCAAATGGTTTCTTTGTGGAAATTGATAAAGCAACCTAAAATTCATATGCAAATGCAAAGAAATCAGAATAGGCAAACGGTCATTAAAAAAAAAGAACAAAGTTGGAAGACTCACACTTCCTAATTTCAAATTTTACTACAAAGCCGTAGTATTCAAAACAGCATAGTACTGGCATATGGATAAGACATATTGGCATATAAATCAACAGAATAGTCAAGAGTCCAGAATTGTTTCACATTTATAGTCAGTTGATTTCTAACAAGGGTGCCAATACAATTACATGGAGAAAAGAATAGTCTTCAACAAATGGTACTATGTTGACTGAATATAAAATTATGAAGATGTATTTCTATCTCACACTCTTTGGCATATATTGTATAGATATTTAAACATGAGTGCACCTTGAATGTTTGTACTAAGTGAAATATCCAGTTGCATGGAATGATAAAATAGATACATTAACAGATAAACATTGATTAATGCTTTCTTTTGGTCAGTTATCTAGGAAAAATGGAGGTGGTGATAAAGGAAAACTGGTACTTACCCCAAATTACTCTTTGAGGGATTAACTTAAATACTTTATTTCTTTTTTTTCAACATTCACATCACTTTATTTAGTATATTTATTAAGGATATTTATTTAATACTTTATTTAAAATACTTTATTTTTATTGTAAATTTTTATTTTTAAATAAAATTTAAATATTCTAAATACTTTAATACATTATTCTATGCATACACAAAACTGAATAGAAAAGAATAAAAATAATTAATTAAATTAAAGCAAAAAAGAACGTGTGTGACAGGAATACCTAGGTATAAACTTAGATTTTTAGAGACAGTAAGAGAGAGACATCTAGATCAATTTGTAATCAAAGTAATTTGGATCTGGACTTGTGCTAAAATGGCAGAACAGACAGTGACAGAATTTTTAGCTAAATTACATACAGAAATCAACAACATCTGACAGAAAGCACTCCATCAACTATAACCCAGTGTGTTTGAGATAAGAATTCATATAGCTGAATGTTATTTCAGAACAGACCAGAATTGAAGGGGGGTTACTGAGGCGAAGAGACTTCTGTGTGGTACTCCCAGTAATGGTACACCATTGTGAACTGTTTTGGGATCTGCCACTACATTATTGCAGGAGAGGCAAAGAAGACTGCAATGAGATATCTCACCATACCTATGAGAATACCTATGAGAATAAAAGTAGCAATGACAAAATCTGGAAAAGATTTGGAGTAAAAGAAATTCTCGTGCATGGTTGGGGGAAATATAAATTAGCACCACCATTTTAGAAAACGTATGGACCATCCTTTAGGAACTAAAGATAGAGTTACCACGTGATCCAGAATTTTCATTTCAGGGTATCTGTAGTTGAAGAATATGAAATAATTAATACAAAATGTTAGCAGTGCTTGTTGTAGTATTATCTAAAATAGATAAAATATGAATGATGAAAGATGTGTGATATTTCCACAATTCTACTTAGCTACATTTATACAGATGAAAATTTTCTATTCACAACAAGGCAAAATCTTGAGGGAATTATGCAAAGTAAAGTATATCAGAAGAAAAAGACAAATATTGAATAAATTCTCCTAGATGCGCAATGTATTGGTATAAAATGTATGAGCATACAAAAACAAAATAAAAAAATACCCAATGGACATTAGTAATTAAACCAAAGTTAGCTGAAGAAAGGCGATGGGGAGAATAAATAAGAATTGTGGAGAGGTGGAGAGAGAAAATAGTGTAATATAAAGGGCAAAAAATATACCAAAGCAGGCATACGTGAACAGAACTGTTTGCAAGAATTAGTAGAGTTTTGGGGCACACAACCCCTCCCCCCAAAAAACAAACTTCTGTAATCGTTAAATTGATGAAGGATCACTACAGGCAAATTTAAAAGATAAAAATTCTGAGAAGAGGGGACAGAGCAATAACACACCAGGCTGGGCTTTTGTCTTGCAAACGGCAGACCCAACTTCAATTCCTTCATCCCATCTGGTACCTAGAATTTTTTAGGAGTAATTTCTGAGTGAAGAGCCAGGAGTATATCCTGAATGCTGCCAGTGTGCCCCGCCCCAACTCCCACGCCAAAAAAAATTTAAGAAGAACCAGTCTTATACAAAGAGAATCATACTTTTGAAATATTTAACTCTAAGATCTATACAATGTTGTCCCACTGAAGATTATACTAAAGTCATACCAAGGTTTATGCAGGGAGAAGAAATACCAATTTGAAATAAATTCAGAACATTCTGCTCTTTATACCTACCCTAAAGAGCAATCATTTTGCCACAGACTAACCTATTAGGAGTTTTTCAGAGCACAAATTGCGTGAAGGAAAAGATATGCCCAATTTTATATGCATCCCTTTTGATGCTTCTCATTGAAAATTAGAAGTACTATGGAAATTATAGTCCAAGTTATCATAGGTATAAGACATATGTATACTATTCTTTATCCATAGCTTTTCATAATATCACTAAAGTCCTATTTATCATGGTTCTCTTTTATCCGGTACATATTAAGTTTTTACACACAAAACTTTTATGAAGCATACTAAAGAGTCAAATAAACAAAATCCACATTACTAGATAAAACAAGCAATAGATTTAATCTCACATATGGTAAAGGTGTTGGAATTATCAGACTGTAAGTTTGAGTCATAATTAATGTGATGACACCTTTATTAGCAAAATTGTTGCTGGGGCCCGGGAGATAGCATGGAGGTAAGGCGTTTGCCTTTCATGCAAAAGGTCATCGGTTCGAATCCCGGTGCCCCATATGGTTCCCCGTGCCTGCCAGGAGCAATTTCTGAGCATGGAGCCAGGAGTAACCCCTGAGCACTGCCGGTTGTGACCCCCCCCCCAAAAAAAGAAAAATTGTTGCTAATATGGAGATTCTCCAAAAACTGGAAATCGAGCTCCCATACGACCCAGCTATACCACTCCTAGGTATCTACCCTAGGAACACAAAATTCAATACAAAAATCCCTTCCTTACACCTATATTCATTGCAGCACTATTTACCATAGCAAGACTCTGGAAACAGCCAAGACACCCATCAACAGATGAATGGCTAAAGAAACTGTGATACATATACACAATGGAATATTATGCAGCTGTCAGGAGAGATGAAGTCATGAAATTTTCCTACACATGGATGTTTATGGAATCTATTATGCTGAGTGAAATAAGTCAGAGAGAGAGAGAGAGAGAGTAAGATGCAGAATGGTGTCATTCATCTATGTGTTTTAAGAAAAATGAAAGACAGTCTTGCAATAAAAATTTTCAGACACAAAAGAGAAAAGAGCTGGAAGTTCCAGCTCACCTCATGAAGCTCACCACAAACAGGATGAGTTTAGTTAGAGAAATAACTACATTTTGAACTATCCTACTAATGAGAATGTATGAGGGAAATAGAAAGCCTGGGTAGAGTACAGGCGGGGTTTGGGTGGGGAGGAGGGAGATTTGGGTCATTGGTGATGGAAATGTTGCACTGGTGATGGGTGGTGTTCTTTACATGACTGAAACCCAAACACAATCATATATGTAATCAAATTGTTTAAATAAAAAAAGTCAAAATAAAAAAATTGGTAAAATAGAAAAAAATTGTTTGCTATACAGTCGTATGAATATTGAATGGAAATAAAAATGATCAGACCCAAACACCAAACCCAAAGTCTTCAACAAAAGAATCAAGGTACTCAATCTACATCAAGATACATACAAAAGGGATTGGTTCCACTAGCAGTTCAGGGAGCAAAGTGAGGAGGAATGGGATATATGCTGGAACAGGGGTGGAGGGAGGACAACACTGGTGATGACAATGGCCCTAATTCACTGTCACTTTGTACCTTAAATATAACTACGAAAGACTTGTAATTCACATTGGTCACAATAAAAAAAGGAAAAATTGTTTCTCTAAATTATTGTCAATGACAAATCAGCATAAAGTTTTGAAAAATGTGTATGCACATAAAAGATATTTATACTGACATACGTAAATAATTTAATGATATGTGAAGACAAAAAATTAACCTGCTAAGTATATATTCATTTACACAAATTTGTTAAAAATTACACATTTTTGAAGAGATGCACAAGTAATATAACACGAAGGCTATAAAAGTTACACAAAAACATTGATGAGAAGGTCAACATCTGCCATAAATATTGGTTTTAATTCATATCAACATTTTGCTTAATTTTGCTGGCATTCATTTGATAAATCTTTTATCTTTGAAATATAATTTATACTGCTTGAATTTAATATTCCTAAAAGTATGCAGCTATATTTTATTTCTATCATTGTGAATTAACATGCTAATTCCTACTAGATTAAAATCCAAAATTTTTAGGGCACACAGACCTTTACAGAATAACTTCAACAGCATGAATGTTGGAGTAGCTCCTAGAGAATCTGTCAGGAGCCAGGAAGAGATAGAGAGAAAAAGAGAAGGAGATATAGTTCTTGGACTTATTTTCTAAATTTGACTCTTTGGGATTGGGAGAACATTATTATATAATATTCACACTGAGGACATTACTTGGGGCAAGAATCAGAAAATGCAAACTCTTACTGCAGGAAGTCACAGCTTAAATAGTACAAAAGAAAAATATATCAGTGTCTTAAATATATACATAATCATAAAAACCTATGATTTGATTTAGCCCAAATAACATCATTAAAAAACTTTATAGATCTTCTTCCACAATGTGAAAAGAATGATAGATAGCATTATCTAATATTTACTTGGATGTATGAGCCGTGTAATTGTAACCTTCAGGATTCTCAGTTTGTCAGAAAGAAAATGCGCACAAATATTCTATACAACAACTACACTGTTAAATTCATTAAGTGCCCTTCCACATTATTCTACTTAACCCTCATCATAATCTATTAAATAATTTTTATTTCCCAATAAAGTGGTAATCAAATAAATCACATGGCTACTATATTGAAGAGTGGTTTAAATTGCTGTCAATCTGTCTTTAAATCTTAATTCCAAAACCCACCAGGCAGCAAGAAGTTTCCTGTTGCTAAGAGATGGCTCAGCAGACCATCTTTTATTTATTTATTTATTTATTTATTTATTTATTTAGTGGTTTTTGGGTCACACCCGGCAGTGCTCAGGGGTTACTCCTGGCTCCATGCTCAGAAATTGCTCCTGGCAGGCACGGGGGACCATATGGGGCACCAGGATTCGAACTGATGACCTTTTGCATGAAAGGCAAACGTGTTACCTCCATGCTATCGCCCGGGCCCCCAGCAGACCATCTTTTTTCTTCTGTTTTAGTGCATGACCACCCTCATGTTCTATAATTTCTTTACTATACTTACCTTCTATTCACCTCTGAGCATAACTCTGAAATTTCTAAATTTCTGAAATTTCCCAAAGAGTCAAATTTAGAAGATGAGTCCAAGAACTATATCTCTTTCTCTTTTTCTCTCTATCTCTTCCTGGCTCCTGACAGATTCTCTAGGAGCTACTCCAACATTCATGCTGTTGAAGTTACTCTGTAAAGGTCTGTGTGCCCTAAAGATTTTGGATTTTAATCTGGTAGAAATTAGCATGCTAATTCACAATGATAGAAATAATTTCGTGAGCATCACTCATGTTACAGGTGAAAATTATATGCTATCCTTAGATTTCCCACAAATTGATACTTTTCAAAGGCTTATTGGTTTAATTCATGGGACAAAAGAATGGTGCTGTGAGATATTATCATTAATATGCTAAATATTATTAGTGCTGTTATTTAATTTATAGGTTATAAAATTTTTATATGATCCAATTCTGCTATCAGCAGCAATGTCATTTACCCTGAATTGGAATGTATAATAAAAGCACAAAATCCAATGGCTTTTGTGAGATTTTTAAACCAGAATGGAAATGAAGGGTTCCATACATCGTAAATGCTATCACATGCCCTACGTAACATCTGAATAAGAGCAAGTTAAGATTAGGAGCCGGGCGGTGGCGCTGAAGGTAAGGTGCCTGCCTTGCCTGCGCAAGCCTAGGA
>PVKC010051893.1:0-10343 GCA_004027635.1 Crocidura indochinensis | reverse complement strand
GAAACGCCTTTCATAGGCCTTGTGTATGCAGTATTGACTATGACAGGAGGCAGAGTAATAGGAAAGTAATTGAATCTAATGTGTTTTAATGACTCCCCTGGTGAATTAGGTCTAGGATGAGTCATAGGAGCTGCTCCTATGCATCTGTACCTAGGAAATCATGACAAAGTCTTTTACTGTCATCTTCTAGGGAGCACTCCCCTTGGACTTGTTTTCGGTGAGTCAAAGGTGATTGATTACTCATGTGCCTCAGAGCCATGGCAACATCTGTCCACTCTCCCATTCCTCTAAAGATAAAATTCTTTCCATACCCTCTCTGCAGTACTTTCTGGAGGGCACTCTGTGCCCCAAATTCCACCTGCTATGGTTGTTTCTGTACTCAAGCTTCCAGACTCTTAGGGTAGTTACTTGGCTTTCTAATGCTGTAGCCTGCCTATGGAATGTTTTACATGGCTAATACAACCTTCCCTGACTACTTCCTGCTGAATTCTAGAACTTCCTAATGATCACCTAACTTTCTGGATCATGTTCCTCCTCTTTCCACCATTTTTGAGCACCTCCTGGTGACCAGATTGCCTATGGGCTTCCTCCTCCACCCCAGTGGATAATGAGCTCCAGTCCTGTGGAATGAGACCATTTATACTCAGTGGTGTTCAGAGTCCTGGCCATGTTCTCAGCAGTGATTACCCCAATGGTGCTCAGTAGCCCATATGCTCCTGATACCCATCCTTGGACACAAAACTCTTCAAAGAAGACTTGACAGAATGAAAAACTACCTTGTATTCCATAACTAAAGGGATCAGGAGTAACAGTGATTGTCTGGCACAGATGGCACATTTTTGCATAGACAGTAGCATCAAATATGCACCCAAGAAGCATTCCACTCAGGGATTATGAGCTGCTCCTGGCTCTCTGCTGAGGAGTGACCCCCAGCTGTTCTTGGGGGACCATATGTGATGCTTGTGATTCAAACCAGGTAATTCATGATTCAAAGCCACTGTTAAGAGTCACATGTTCCCCAAATTCATATCAAAAATAAAATCTTCAAAGTGACTCTGAAAATAGCCTTAGGGGAAGTAGTGGATTACCAGAGGATATGAAGAAAGGCCTTTGCTGGAAAGGGCAGGTCCTCACCTGTCCTCACTACCATCCCTGTTTCTTCAGGTATGCAGAGAAAAACTGCCATGGAAGCATCCTGAGAAGGCAGCTATTGCCGACCAAGAAGAAAAATCTTACCAGAACTAGACTAACTGAGTCTTTACTTCTGGTCTCCAGACTATGAGTATGTATTTCTCATATTTAAGTCATGCTGTGTTGTAAAAGTGGTATTTTATTATGACAGTCTGTGTTAAGAAAAATGCCAAATTAGTCAAGCCTGAAAGGTAATTGTTTGTGGGCCATCTTACTCATGTACTGTTATCATTAATTTCTTATCTTTAAGTCACATTGTGTTGATTAAGTAGTGTTTTATTATGATGACCATATCAAAATCTGCATTTTCTAGACTGGAGCCATTTTTAGGTGAATCAAATGCAAAGCAGAACACCGTTGAGGGAGACTGCCTTGCTTCTGCTCTCCCAGGGATATATTGATGCCATCCTCCTCCAGTATGAACCATCTTAAATATCAATTTTTTTTTGTTTTTTGGGCCACACCCGGTGATGCTCAAGAGTTACTCCTGGCTATGTGCTCAGAAATTGTCCCTGACTTGGGGACTATATGGGACCCTGGGGGATCAAACTGCAGTCCGTCCTAGATCAGATGTGTGCAAAGCAGACGCCCTACCGCTTGTACCTCTGCTCTGGCCCCTTAAATACCCATTTCTAAGTCAGGCATTTTGTTGCTG
The DNA here is from genome assembly GCA_004027635.1 of Crocidura indochinensis. Taxonomy (NCBI): domain Eukaryota; kingdom Metazoa; phylum Chordata; class Mammalia; order Eulipotyphla; family Soricidae; genus Crocidura; species Crocidura indochinensis. The sequence goes on along the minus strand of PVKC010051893.1, from coordinate 8,497 downwards.
CCCAGATGGTGCACCTCTTAGACTGGAACACAAACAAACAAACAAAGGGCTAAATGTAGATAATCTTAGTCTAAAGTCATGAATATCCTATCAAGTTGCAATGTTGATGAAAGCCAGGATAGACAGTAGAATACAGAATGGACCAGTGACAGATTTGCAACTACTTTGTCTAAGCCAGTGTCTTGTCTCTTTTGGAAATGGAAAAGCAGTGTATTCATGTCTGGATAACAGCATCCTTTCCTTAGACATCTGTTATAAGAGTTCTGTATATAAATGCCCTCCTAAGGGAAAGATACAGAATAAACTGTGCAGCTCTTCTGTTTGAACAAGTGAAGGGAGGGACATGCATCTACTAGAATATCTAAAAGTTATCTAAATTCATATATTGATATGAAAAATAGTGTTTTGTAAGAAATATATGTATAAGTAAACTTTCAGGTAACTCATATGCACTTTAAGTATGTAAATGTTTATAGGCAACACAAATAGAAATGCACATGCATGGACCCTTTCTGACAGCATAGAAATGAGTCTCACTGCAGATCACCTGAGACAGGAGATTGTAGTATGAGGGGAGCAAGAACAAAAAACAAGAAGCCATTTCTCACTAGTTGATGTGTTGGTTGGTCTATGAGAAATGAATGAAATTCCAATCACGGAATTGTAGAAAATAAATAAAAATAAAGGCAGTAAAGCATGCAAGGTGCCAAGCTCATGTCTCACAAAGCTATAAAGAAGAGAGCAATCAGTTCTAGGAAATGACAATCAATGCTATCGGTGAAATGATATGTTAGCCAAGATTTGGAAATTAGAGATTTACAAAGGTGAAAGACCAGGGAGAAAGAACTAGAGCTGCAAAGCATCTGGGAATGTTGGAGCATCATGTGAAGGAGCTAATAGGTGGGCTCCAGGTAGGGAGAGAAACTTTCAGACAAAAAGCAATGAGGGAAAATCAGTATAAGCCTGTAATTTATGACTCAATTTGAATAGCTTTAGTTCTTAGAGCCTGTATTTTCTCCTGGAATGTAAGGAAAATGATATACCTGCTGCTGGTTACTTGTGTGAAAATACTCAACAATGTGCATGTCATGAAGCAGTGACTTCATGAAGACACCTTTTCTCCTACTGTATTTTACAAGGGGGAAACATTCCTTCAGGTCTAATTCAGATCTGTCTGCTTTTTTCACTATGAATGTAGTAATAGAAACGTGGGTTGCTTAAATGTTCCTCTCATCATCCCTCATCTAGAGTTGGTGAAAGGGATCTGGGTTAACAAGCCTGGCCCTGGTCCTCATGCTGCAGAAGCTTTGTTGGATAGTCACAAGAGTATGTGCAAGCTGATAGTGCTGGTTCTGGCTTTTCAAGGAAAAAGAAATCACTGGAATTGGTTTTAATGTCAATCTGACTTTTCAGAAAATATAAAACTTTAAAAATAATTAGTTAGAGGCTGGAGAGATAGTACAGTGGTTAGGGCACTTGCTTTGCACATTGGAGACCCAAGTTTAACCCCAGTTACTTCATAGGACTCCCAGAGTCCACCGGAGTGATCCTTGAGCACAGAACTAATCAGGGTGTGGCCTCAAACTAAAATTTCTCTCACATATATAGACTCACAAATCTATCAGTACATATAGACAGTTAGATATGTATAATTAGAGAAAAAATTTATTTATATATAAATATAAAGAATTTTTACACAAATATTTTATTTAGATTATACAAATAATACTGTAATCTTAAATATATACAGATATAAAAATAGTCCTCAAAATTATTTTTACCAACTTTTCTACAACTTTTATACAGGTATTGTCATATACTGTGATTTTACACCGTATTTCTTAACTCCCAATTAATTTTACAGTTGCCTTAAGTAATCAAGTGGTGCGTATATTTAGCCACATTTTTGTTTTATTCATTTTAAAGTCTGGAGATTCTTTATGTCTTGGCTTATCTTTACCTCGCCTGATGCACATTCTTTTGAATTGTCTTTAATTAAGTTCTGAAAAGACAACTCAGTCCATTTCTCAGTTGCTTTCCAAACCACCTTTCTCTGCATTTACTCTGGGACTGCTGTTGTGTTTGGAGCTCAGAACTGACACTTCTGCTCTGCTCTGTGCTACAAGAAACACGCACTGTCCTAAGGCTTCACTTGATATTTCCTCATCTTCTCGATGTCATGGCCAATAGTCCTGCTCCTGTTCCTGAGCTGAAACCATCATGTCCCGAGTTCTGCCATTCTCTGTGCCATGCTGTGTCTAGGTTTGTACTTCTTCTCCTCTGTCCTGTGCTACCACTTGGCAACAAAATGTTGTGGGATGTCTAAACGGTGATCTATTCTAACATCCTTTCTGTCCATTTCCATCTTCATCATCACCTGCGCCACCATCTACAGCTTTGAACTTTCCATCTCTTTCTCTTTTCTGCCTTCTCCTAATTTCCTTGTCCTAGTTTCTCTTTTATTAATATTTTGGGGCATAAGAGGGCCCCTTAATAGTACTTAGGGCATCTCCTTGTGACTCTCAATTATCTGGGCCAGCAGTTCCCACAAAGGTCCAGGATGAGGTCCTGCTCAGGCCTGCAGTTCTCCAGGCACCAAGCTGCTGTGATTGAGGCTGGGGTTGGGTGGAAGGCATATTAGGCTGCATGCTTCTTCACCCTACATTCTTGCTCTGCTCTTAATGTTTTTTGTTTTGTTTTGGGGCCACACCTGGTGACACTCAGGGGCCACTCTTAGCTATGTGCTCAGAAATTTTCCCTGGCTTGGGAGACCACACGGGACATGAAGGGATTGAATCACTATTTGTCCTAGACTAGCAAGGGCAAGGCAGACGCTTTAAGGCTTGTACCACCGCTTCAGCCCCTGCTCCTAGTGTTTTTGTCTAAAAACTCAGGTGTATGGATAGTGGGGGGAGGTGATCCCCAGGTAGACTGAATGCTCAGTTAAATAAGACATTTTCAGAAAAAGGCAGCTAAAAAAAATTGACCAATGATAGGAAAAACTATAGAATCCCATGCTTTGCTCTATCATGAGCCCGATGCTCAGAAATATTCATCTGGTTTAAAGCCCGGAAGTCCTGATATGGCTGCTGATACCCAGAGCTGGATGATGGGATAGGGCTGAGCCTGAGTCCATGGTCCGGATCCACGCATGGCAGGACACCACCTTCACAGGAGTACTGAAGAGGTGACAAGTATGGGACGATGTGGGGCTGGGTGTCTGCTGCTGATCCAACCTGGCCAGTCCTCCTATATTGAGGGGTGCAGGAGAAGGGGGAACTAGGAGGCTATAAGTCTTTCAGGCTTATGTCTAGATTCGTAGAACATCCTGGGAAACCGTAGACAGAACATTTCTTTGCTCCTTCACTTGCTGAAAGGCTTGTTCTGCATTTAAAAGTGTGACTCAGCCTGTATCAGTTGTTTAAGTCACTTCTCACATGAGCACTAATAAATTCCAAGCTATCTTAATGAAACATCTTGATAATGGGGTGTTTAAAGGAGGCTTCTGGCCCTATTTTGGCAGAGCTGTGCTCCAAGCCCAGTGCTCTCCTTGCATGGGACTTCCCTCCTGAAGGGACCAAATGGGGCTCTTTCAGATGATGGGGAGGCCCAGAGGTGGCTGGAAGAGAACCTTTAAAAATATTCAACATTACTATCTTTCCACACGGTAGATTCCTGGGGCTCTACCCTGACAGCAACTAATAAATGAAAAGAGCTAGGACTTAGCAGTGATATTTAGTTTCATATTAAACTTTGCTCACTGTATGATTCAGGATATCAAGAAACTCTTTCAACACAAGACATTTTCCTCTTACCATCTCAGTCTTCAAAAAGGGGTAGGAAGGAAATCTCTCATTATCAACATCCTATAATTCAGCTAAATTAGGTTTGGTATTACTTAACCTACAATTAAAAGATTCGGATTGATTACATTTCACATTTGAATTTATTGAGCTCCTAGTCGCTTTTGTATTTTCATTATTTTTCATCAACAAGGAAATGTGCTTCTAGACAAACAGCACAGGGGTGGGGAGACAAGGCTGTGCAGCACTTGTCTAGGTGAGGAAAGTGTAATTCCAGTGTTCATGAGGCAAGACTGATGCTCAGAGGAAGTGGCTGATGCAGTACTTCAGGGTTTGGTATCATAGGCTCCTGTATTTCTGCCTCTTAAGAACTCACATTTATTCCCCAGGGTCATCCCAGCAGCAGAAATTAACCTTTCCTAACTTTCCTCTCCTTTGAACCACCTACCATCCCTCTTAGCACATGAAAACATTTCTAGGACATCAGCCTTGCAGATGGGAAAGCTGGCTCACTTTTTATTTCTTCTCAAGATTAACTGGGATACATTAACTTGTACATGTTTAATATACTCAAACTAAAACACAATAAAACATTCCTTCTACACACCTATATTCATTGCAGCACTTTTTACAATAGCCAGACTCTGGAAACAACCCAGATGCATGACAACAGATAAGTGATTAAAGAAAGTGTGGTACCTATACACAATAGAAGACTTTGCAGCTATCAGGGAAAATGAAGTCATTAAATTTCCCTATACATGGATGGACATGGAAGCTATTATGCTGAGTGAGATAAGTCAGAGGGAGAGAAATAGACACAGAATAACCCCACTCATATAAATGCATTATTGTAATAATATACAGAGACAATAGAGATGAGGGCTGGAAGGACTGGCCAACAATATAAAGCTTACCACAAAGAATAATGAGTAATGAGTTAGAGAAATAACTACACTGACAACTATCATGACAATGACAGTGAGTGAGAGAAACTGAATGCTTGTCTCAAATACAGGTAGAGGTCTGGGAGGAGGGAGTCTGGGGGCATTGGTGGTGGGAATGTTGCACTGGCGAAGTGGGGTGTCCTTTTCTTTATAACTGAAACCCAGTTACAAACATGTTTGTAATCATGGTGCTTAAATAAGGATATAAATTTAAACAAATAAAATAAAGCAAATGGCAAATTAAAAAAATAACAATAATATACTCTAAATAGCATTTATCCAGCAGAAGCAAACTGGTAACTCAGAGTCCAGTACACAATGAGAACATGTTTAAACTCATATTGTATTTTCATTTGATGAAAAGGCTGATCTCAAAACAGGGAGGAGCACTGAGGTACAACTGTATTCTGCTTAATTTACTCCCAGTTGCCTCCTCCAGACCAGCACTTGTCAAGTTGCATTAAGGGTATTGGACAAACCTGTCTTGGAGATACTGTGTCCAGGAAGTCAGTGCTAGGAGGACAGGAGTGTCCATCATTATCGTTGGCAACTTCTTGAGATCACAGAGCAGCACTAAGACTGCTGAGGGTTCTCGCAGCAGACTCCCTTGCACACATGGCTCCTGGCCTGTGGCCAACCCCCAGCATCCCAAGCCCTGCCAGGAGTGATCTCTGAGCACAGAGCCAGGAGTAAGTCCTGAGTTTGCCAGAGTGTGGTGCCCCCAGACCAAAAATAAATAAATAAATGAAAATCTGGGGCCTTTTGTCACTCAGAAGCAGCACGATTTTCAGCTCCTCTCATCAGCATTCTGTACTGCAGTCCTAGTCTGAGAGCCATCTTCAGAGATGTCTGGAAACGAAAGTCATTACCTCCTTTGAAGGGATTGCCAGATTCATTACTTGTAAACGGGAACTCCCAACATCTGAAGAGCTTCACTCGTTCGAGTAAGCGATGCCTCAGCATCAAAGTGACCCAGTGCCAGGAATCCACCCAGTACATTGTGTGTCATGCTTCCACTCTTATATCCTACCCAAAATGCCCACCTCAGCTTATTCTAAGAGAAAGACTGTGCTGTTTGCTCATATTCAGGTGTGGTCATTTTTCTCAACTTGAGACCTCATCTGACAGAGGTCCAGTTGTTCACCCGAGCACTGATATTTTGTAAGAGAATCAGAGCTGGGTCAGTCACGTCGATCAATTCTGCCCATCACACACTGAACAGGACTTCAGTAATTTCTTCTTTGAATGCATCTTCCATTCTCATGAACCGTCTCTATATGCTCTTTTGCCCACTGTGGGGGAAACTAGAGAGAGAAAGGGTGAAAAGCATCTAGAGTTTTCAGCATCACAACTGGGATACAATGAAAACCCAGATAAACATCAGTTCAGCCAGCTTCAAGTCTATGAAGCTGGACACCTTCAGGTATTGTGTCTGGCTAGACATGGTCATGCCACTGAGACCACGCCCTCAGTACAGGCATACTTGCTGCTGCCAGGAGCATTGCAGGATGGAAACCCCTGGGCTCTCACTTTCACATGAGACACTGAGCCTGTTTCGGTCACACAGTGTAGGATCTCCCTTTGGAAAGCTGCTCTGGGATTCTGACTTCCTTAGACTTTATTATCTCATCTGTAAAAGATAGATGATGTCACATGTTATGGTGAAAGGTACTGAGAAAAGGCAACAGCATAATTCTTGGGTGTAATTTCTCCCCAGTAAATGTTATCAATTACGAAAAAACAAGTCATAAAAATCAGAACTTTGAGAAGAGCTAGTAATAGAGAAAGAAATTGTGTAGCCTATTAGCAGATAAAAAGTATTATGGAAAGGAAGGCATATATTTAGTTTGAAATGTTCTGAAATGCTTGTATTTCATGTTTTAGAAGTTAAAATCCTCATAATGAAAGTGCCTAGACTTGAATTTCAAATCCATGTGGGAGATAATCCAGATATTCTTTCTTTCTTGCTTCTGATCACTTTAACTGTTTTTATTTTTAAGTCTATTTATTTATATGCCAGAATATAGAATACATCTAATTATCCTTCCCTTAGATGCATCATCCCAACACCATACCCTTCAGCAGGAACTGTGCCTCTTCATGTCCCAGGGACCCCACCCCCAAGGATACTCAATTCTCTAATTCCATAGACAAATCCTTCAGTTCTCATAACAGTTTCTTTTTCTGTCACTATATTAGTTTTTTATATTTTTCTCCCCCCCATGTTTATTTTTTTATTCCCATATTTTGAATAGATAGGGCATGGCACTGGAGAGATAATATATTGTAGGGCATTTGCCTTGCATGCAACCAATCCAGGATGGAAGGTGGTTTGAATCCTGGCATCCCATCTGGTCCCCAGAGCCTTCCAGGAGTGAGCTCTGTGTGCAGAGCCAGGAGTAACCTCTGAGTGCCACTGGATGTGACCCAAAAACCAAAACAAAGAAAAATCTTATTCTAAAAATGATAGACATATCAATTTCAAAAACTCATATTGTGAATAATTTTGTGCTAGTTCATTTTAATAGTTACGTGAAATAAGAGTGAAGAGTGTTAAAAGTTAAAAGGGAAAATAAGAAAAAACCTATTGAAGTAAAATGGGTGTTTTATTCTAAGAAAGGGAATATTGGTAAAATGTGTTTCTTATTCTAAGAAAGGGAATATTGGCTTTATGTTAGGAAAAATTACAGACACTTTTAAGTGTTTGGACTGTGAAAAAAATCTCTATTAGTGGGAAGCAATAATACAGTGGGGAGGGCATTTGCCTTGATGTAGCCAACCTGGGTTTGATCTCTAGAACCCTACATGGTCCCAGCCTGCCAGAGTGATGCCTGAGTGCCAAGTCACAAGTACGTCCTAAACAGCTTTTGTGACCCCTCCCAAATACTAGGCTCTAGTTTGACACCCTCAAAAGAATCTCTATGGATTTTACCTACCTGCCTTTCATTCTCTGAGCCAATGGGTTGCAATGAGTGTTCTTTTCCTGCTATTTTCTGTGTTTTATTTGTATGCATACATACGCACACACATATGCACATTGTATGTGTTCAAGTATGCATGTGCATGTACTATATCTGTTTCTGTTGCCTACTCAGCTCATTTCTCCTCTGGTCAAAAAGGTAGTCCTCAGTAGTTACCTAAATTCAGGGCCACTAATTAAGAAGACAAGGGGAAAAAAATTAAGAACTTTATTCAACAACACATAAACGCAAGCTCCCTTGGAAATTACCAGAAAGAGCTAGAAACAGCTTAGAGTGAAGCAGTTAGGAGAAGACACACACATACACACTCCAGCACACACACACACACACACACACACACACACACACACACACACACACAATTCCTTTTCTTAACCAACAACAGTTAAGTCCATGCTACATATACTCTGACTATGGGATGGGGAACTGCTGGGACCCACTGCGATTTAACTGGAGTTAAGAATGCCAATAAAATAACACTCTGTCCTTTTAGAGAAATTACTGACCACATGCAGGTCAGTCCTGGCCTTTCTATAGTATCTATACACAGGCCCAGACTTACTACGATCAGATTTAGACTTCTTCAGCCTGAGAATGGTGGGAGACATACATAGGCTTTCTTTTTTTTTTTTTTTTTTTCGGTTTTTGGGTCACACCTGGCAGTGCTCAGGGGTTACTCCTGGCTCCATTCTCAGAAATTGCTCCTGGCAGGCACGGGGGACCATATGGGGCACCGGGATTCGAACCGATGACCTTTTGCATGAAA
>PVKC010051892.1:0-10358 GCA_004027635.1 Crocidura indochinensis | reverse complement strand
GTAAGGTACCTAAGAAAAATTGATATCAGATTTTTAGTGTAAAAAATTTTTAGGTTGGATGAAAGTGAGAGGCAAACATTACTTACTACAATATAGCATATTTTAATAATTCAACTTCTGTGGACATATGTACATTTGCATTGTGCTTATTTTATAAACTCCAAACATATACAGATTTTGTTCATATATAAACAAATGTATATACCATTCTATATAAGTGTATATTACATGTATGTATGATTTTACCTTTACAAAAGTAAAGATTTACAATTTATAGAATATAAAAGATTGCACAAATAAGAATCAAGTACATAGGGTAGAAACATATGAAATTTCAGAATTGACTCACAAATTTTTATGAAATTCATACTCCTAGTGTAAATAGGGCTAGAGAGATAGCACAGTGGTAGGGTGTTTGCCTTGCACGCAGCTGACCTGGGACAGATCCAGGACAAATCTCAGCATCCCGTATGGTCACCTAAGCCTGCCAGGGGTGTTTTCTGAGCACAAAATCAGGAGTAACTCCTGAGCACCACCAGTGTGGCCCCCAAACCAAAATAAATAAATAAATAAATAAATAAATAAATAAATAAATAAAATAAAATAAACTTAGCTGTGGATGTATGTGAACTGGTAGTAATGATGCTTTAGAAAGTAAAAGTTCAGACACTCTTAAATTTTTTCATTGATATTTAACTTATGGTAAAGTATTAAAAGTTGATGGTTAGTGCTTTGAAAGAATAATAGAATTCCAAAGATAATATAGGGAATTACTTTTAATTCTTAAATGACAAGAGAAATAAAAAGCCTCTTATTTTACAAGCAGTGATGAGTCATTAATGATGCTTAAAAATTAAATTAAGAAAATGAAATCTATGATTTGCATGAGTCATTTTGACCATAGTAAAAGATTAATGTTTTATCAGAGGACAAGGAAGAAAAGTGCCATGGGAACAGAAAGAAACTTCAGTAGTAAAAATAATGTTAAGTGATAGTAATGGGCCATACAAGTTGATGGAAAAAGACAGATCAGAGGGAAGTCTCAACCCACTTATAGCTCTGATACACTGTTCTCTGAAATGCCAATTCCCCAAGTGAGCACTATTACTGAACTAGGTGCCTGCTTAAAGCTGCTTATTTTAAAAGCAGCCTGTTTAAAACAATAGGAAGGACCCCGAGAAAAACCTTAACATCGAAAGCCCAAACCTTACCCCAGAGAAGTTCTGGAGGCCAGCACCAGCCTTCACTATATCAGACTGGGCTAGTCTGTCCAGAGCTCTGCCAAGAAGTGCAAAGGGAGCTGAATGGAGTACTTAACCTTGCCTTTCAGTTCAGAATCATCTTTCTGAGAAGGCAAAAGATCATAGTTTTCCAAAATTACAAAGAAGATACAAATATCATTGTGGAATGTTCACAATACGTCAAGAAATCATAGAAAAATTGCCAAGAACTAAAAGTATATGCACCAAAATTTAAGATGTCTGAAGGACTCCAACCAAGAGGGATCTAAATTTAAAACTGTCCAAAGATATTGCGATCAAAGTGTAAGAAAAATATAGAATGAGACAGAATATTACAAGCAGCAAGATAAAAATATCTACAAAAATTGTACAAAGGATATTTTAGATAAATCATGGCAGATTTATTAAATTATTTATTAAATTCATTTGTCAGAAAAGAAAGGGAGAATATAGTAAATTAAAAGCTGAAAACTTGATTACTTTTATTTGATAAACTAACAGCGTAAAGATAAACATCTTTAAAAACAGTTTTGAAAATATTCAAGGACTTCTCTACCAGGTAAAAAAATTCTAACATCACATATAACTAACTGTTGTAAAATGATATAAGTTAATACCTTCATATCAATAATCCCACTCCATGGCAACAAATTGAATATACCATTTATGAGAATCAGAAGTTAATCCGGGGTCCAGGAGATAGCATGGAGGTAAGGTGTTTGCCTTTCATGCAAAAGGTCATCGGTTAGAATCCCGGTGCCCCATATGGTCCCCCGTGCCTGCCAAGAGCAATTTCTGAGCATGGAGCCAGGAGTAACCCCTGAGCACTGCCGGGTGTGACCCAAAAACAAAAAAAAACCAAAAAAACAAAAAACAAAAAAAGAAGTTTATCCAATATAGGTTTACCCACTATAAACACACCTGTACGTTCAGGGAAGAAACAGGCTCAAAGTCGAAGCTGAAAATAATATTACAAGCAAATAGTGCCATTAAAAAGGCTGAATGGTCATATATGTGTATATTTATTTTATATTATTATAATATATGTATATTTGCAAATAATAAATGTTTTATATCTGCATATATGTATATAATACATGTATATTTATTTTATATTATGTACTATGCATTTTTATATAATTGTATATTTAAGAAAATGTAAGGTTAAAAATTGAATAATGTTATCAAGCCTAAGGAGATCAAGAAATCACCTCAAGTAGAATATCAAGTCATCTGTAAACAGTGAGAGCTTGACTTCTTCCTTTCCTATCTGGATACCCCTGATATTTTTTCTTGCCTAATTGCTATAGCAAGTACTTCTAGTACTATGTTGAAGAGGAGTGGTGAGAGCAGACTGACTAGTCTTGTACCTGAATTTAGAGGGAAGGCATTTAGTTTTTCTCCATTGAGGATAATATTTGCCAGTGGCTTGTGGTAGATGGTCTTAACTCTATTGAGAAAGGTTCCTTTCATTCCTATCAAGCTGTGAGTTTTGAATCAAGAATGGGTGTTATCAAATGCTTTCTCTGCATCTATTGATAAGATCGTGTGATTTTTATTTTTCTTATTATTGATGTTTTGTATTATGTTGATATATTTATGGATGTTAAACCATCCTTACATTCCTGGGATGAAACCTACTTGATCATAGTGAATTATCTTCTTGATGAGGCATTGAATCCTATTTGCCAGGATTTTGTTGAAGATATTTGCATCTGCATTCATCAGGGATATTGGTCTGTAATTTTCTTTTTTGGCAGCATCTCTGTCTGGTTTTGGTATCAAGGTGATGTTGGCTTCATAAAAGCTGTTTCGGAGTGTTCCCGTTTTTTTAATTTCACGGAAGAGCCTGGCTAGGATTGGTAGTAGTTCCACTTGAAAGGTTTGAAAAAATTTACTAGTGAGTTTATCTTTATTTTGGGGGGGGGCACACCTGGTGACGCTCAGGGGTTACTCCTGGCTATTTGCTCAGAAGTCACTCCTGGCAGGCACGGGGGACCATATGGGGAACCGAGGTATCAAACCGCGGTTTGTCCTAGGTTAGCACAAGGCAAGTCAGGCACCTTACCTTCAGCGCCACTGCCCGGCCCCAGGTAGTGAGTTTATCTTAATCTTTCAAGATCTACTCTCAATCCTATATAGACTTTTTGAAAGTCCAAGAAAAAGAAATCCTTCTAAACAGTTTCTATGAATTAAACACTACTTTTGATATCAAAAACAGAGACAATACAAGAAAAATAAAAGATCTATATCATTGAAGAATATTGATATGCAGATCCTTCATAAAATATTAGCCAACGAAATCCAAAACATCATCAAAAGATGGATTATCACCATGATAATAAGACTCTACCCACAAATAACTTAATATAAGAAAATCAATTAGGGGCCGGGCAGTGGTGCTGGAGGTAAGGTGCCTGCCTTGTCTGCACTATCCTAATACTGACTGTGGTTTGATCCCCCAGTTCCCATATGGTCCCCCAAGCCAGGAGCGACTTCTGAGCGCATAGGTGCATAGCCAGGAGTAACCCCTAAGCGTCACTGGGTGTGGCCCAAAAACCAAAAAAAAAAAAAAAAAGAAGAAGAAGAAAGTCAATTAGTGCAATACACTATATCAAAATAAAGAATAAATAAGAATGAAGGGAGTGATCTGTGCAGATACCTAGATCTCTAGATACAGAGGTCTGACTTTATCACTCATGATAGAACAGATATCTCCCATACACCACAGAAGAATCTAGGGGAGAGTAAATGAACACACATGGAGCCTGTAGTTTATCCCATGACAATGTGCTTCAAGGGTGGAAAAGCCCTGTATCACTTAAACCAAAGGAATTCCCTTTCTTTTTTTTTTCTTTTTTTTGGGGGGGGGCCACACCCAGTGACGCTCAGGGGTTACTCCTGGCTATGCGGTCAGAAGTCACTCCTGGCAGGCATGGGGGACTCTATGGGAACCAGGGGATCAAATCCTAGTCTAGTGCAGGCAAGGCAGCAGGCACCTTACCTCCTGCGCCACCTCCCAGCTCCCAGGAATTCCCTTTCTAATTTCCCCAATATTTACTGTGCCTATTCAGAAGGGGAAAAAAAGGAACCAGCACTAATTTTAGTTTTGTTTTGTTCTGTTTTTGTGGGATTTTTGTTTTTCATTTTTGTTTTCTTGTTGTTCTATTTTTTTTTGCTTTTTTGTTTCATTATTGTCATTGTTTTCTTTCTTCTTTTGTGCTCCATTCTAACTTTTTTTTTCAGAAGCGTGATTATTGTGTAGTCCATGTGTCTATTGCTATAGCGCTCATTGGATTTCTTGTTTGATTTTTCTTTTTGTATTGCTGTGGTGATCCTCATCCTTATTTACTTTCCTCTCTCAAAATTGATGTTTAGATGTTAGAGAAGGACCCTGCCCACTTTAGGTCTGTGGCATTTTTTACCCCATCTTTTTTTTTCCTTTCAAACATTACCACATAACTGGAACCATCTTGCTCTGCCCTCAAATTGAGAGGGAAATAACAGAGGGTACCAAGTCCAAATAACTGTATCATTAAATAGTAATAAAAACGATCAGACATAATACCAAATCCAAATTCAACAACAGAATTGATACCCAATCTACAACAAGCTAGATACAGAGGGGATCACTTATAATAGCAGCCTGGGGCATAAGGGAGAGGGATCAGATGCATGCTGGGAATAGGGAGGAGGGAGGTCAACTTCGGTGGTGGGAATTTCCCTGCTTCAATGTAATATGTACATAAAATATTACTATGAAAAATATGTAATCCACTTTGATTAAAAATAAATTAATTAAAACTAAAGAATAAATATGATTTCAATGAAAACAAAGGTGAAAATTCTTAAAAGATAAAAGTAAACATCAAACAGATATTTTTTGCACTGCAAAAAAAATAATGAGCAAAATACAAAGACACCACCCCACAGACTAGAATAAAATATTTCTTCATGACTCATCTGTCAAAGGGTTAACATTCAAGATACATACATAGCTGTTGATAGAGTTTTACAAGAAACAAGCAAACAAATCCATCAAAAAATGGAGTTAGAGGAGAAACGAACAGAAGCTTCCTAGATGTTATGAAAAAAATTCTCTTTTCCTCTCATCATTATACATTTATATATATATATACACATTTCATTTCAAATGCAAATGAAAACATTAAGGAAATACCTCATGATAGTGAGACTAGCACAGACCACAAATATTAAAAACAACAGCGTTGGTAAAGATGTAGGGAAAAAGAAACCCTCATCCACTGATATTGGGAATGTCAGCCTCTCAAGTCTTTTAAAAATCAGTATGAACATTTTTTTTTAATTAGACTGAGGAATTCCACTTCTTGGGCATTTATTTCTGGGGCCAAAAACTGGTTTCAAAAAATATATTTGTGCTCTTATATTCATTGTAACATTATTCAAAATAACCAAAATTTAAATTAACCAATGTCCATGAAAAGATGACTATATGAAGAAACTATGGTCCATATGCAAATGGATACCACTTTCAATAATTAGGACAAAAAAGCACACAATTACTGCTATTTTGATAAATTTGGAGTACTAAACTAAGCAAAGTTATCAGACGAGAGAGGTAGAAGCAGTTTGATCTCCTTATAGTTGGCATGTAAAGTAATATAGAAAAAATATACTTCTAAAGGCAATAGGAACTAAAAATTCATCTTCAACAAGGAAGATGCAGGATTGAACATGGATAATACTGGATTAAACATGACACTCTTTTGGAGGATATGATATTGGAACATTTAATATATAAAACATCCTGCTATCGATAATACCTAAAATAATTTTTCAATGTGAACATTAATGAAAACACAAGAAAATATAAAGAGAAAAATAGGAGAAGGATAAGATTGAGAGCCATTTTTGAAAAGCAAATTTTAAAATAAATACCAGGGGAATATCTACACAATTAAAAATAAAAATAATATCAAACTTTTATTCAAAAACCAATTTGTAGATATAAATGTCAAAAATGGGAACATTTATACTTTGTGGAAAATGTATTGAAAACCATACTTGGACAGGAAATCAAGTAGTAGAGATATTATTTAGAATCTATCTGGAATTTCAAGTCTCGAAGAATTGAATGGTGTAAGTTTCTTTAAAACAACAAAAAATCATTATATTTTGTGAATGAATAAGGCTATTGCTGAGCAAAATTATCAACTATTAAGAGCTATTTACTGAAAATGTGTCTTTTTAAAGTTGTTAATTGAAAAAAGTAGAGTGACAAACATGTCCTATAAATAGAATTTCTAACAAGATAACAAAATGCCAACTAAAAAACTTCTATGTATTGTTTTAAAAATTAGCCATACTTTATCATACATACAGATTAAAATTCACATTTGTGTCTTCACTTATTAAAATAAACATCTCTGATTGTTCATTATTATTAGTGAATTTAGTGTTAAAAAAAAACCTTAATGAAAATATATAAATCGCTGAAACAAAATTAATTAAAATGTTTGATAAAGCATCAAGACACACTAAATCTCATTCAGAAATTAATCCAAAATAAAATATATCAGTCTGAAGAAAAATTACTTTATTAAGGACAATAAAACTATTAATTCAATGTGTGTATTTATTGGAAAAATTTAACTTCTACTTTTGTATTCCATTTCACATTTCTTAAAATGCTATGCTATAATTATATTAATCTGTCATTTCCAAAGTATCAGAATATAACTGCTTATATTTAAAGACATCAATATATTCAAACACTAATAGAGGACACAGTAAAAAAATAAATAAATAAAACAATTTTCCTGTCCCCCCGTGCCTGCCAGGAGCGACTTCTGAGCAAATAGCCAGGAGTAACCCCTGAGCGTCACCGGGTGTGGCCCAAAAACCAAAACAAACAAACAAACAAACAAACATTTTCCCTTCAAATTTTTTATGTTTGTTTTGTTTTGTTTATTTGGATTTTTGGCCCACACCCGGTGATGCTCAGGGATTACTCTCCTGGCTATGTGCTCAGAAATCAGTCCTTGCTTGGGGGACCAAATGGGACGCCAGGAATAGAATCGTGAACAGTCTTAAGCTAGCGCTGACAAACCTTATCACTCTGCACCACCCCTCTCCGGCCCTTTTTTGTATGTATTTATTAAGTAAACAGGAAGCTAATCTATAAAAGGATTTTTTCTACTTCAAATTTAATATGAAAGATAATAATATTTATGGAAATTAAAATGTACTTAAGGGCTATTATCTTAAGGTCAATAACAGATTTATACACAAAATCAATAGCAATGACACCTGATAAAATAATAATAAATTGATCTGACTCAAAAAAAATAAACGACGTTTTTGTATACATACTTTAGTAATCTGACAGAACCTGTTTGTGTACACAAATCTTATTTATTAAAAAAAGTTTTGATAGCCTATATTTTTAAATATATGAACCCATTGTGCTTCAAGTGTTAAAAATATAAATCTTAAAGTCTCATATAGGGTTTATAAACATTGATGTAAAATTTACAATTGCATCATCATATTCAGGCCCATGACACAGATTCCAAATGCATCATGCCAGTATGTTGTACATCAGAACTTCAAAGATTGATATTATTGTAAAAATATGAGCTAAATTACAGTAAAAGTATGCAACTAGAAAATAGCATGTATATTGTTAAGCTTTTATTCCATTAAAATTTTGTTACATACATTAAATGTTTAGTATTTTGAGGTCTAATGCTATATTTTCAATTATGTCTATAGATACTGATACACAGTGTATAGTCTACTATTAACTGAATTAATAAATGCATTAATTTTAAATGTCAAAAAATCAAATGAATGCAGTGCCGTGGGCCTTCCTGTAGAATTTAACTTATTTGTTAAATCCTCCAGGACTAAACTGAATTATTGAACTCCTTCTTAGAATTAACTGCATGAGGCTTATATAATTCTTTTGTTCAAAATCACATCATATGTCACCTACACTATATTGTATTTTCCATCAATACTTAAAGTACTAGAAATCTATTTGGGGATATTTCTGTTTCTTCAATTTTCTGGAAAAACTTGAAAAGGATTAGAAGTATGTTCTTTTTAAACTTTTAAAATAATTCACTAGTAAATCTATTTGAACTTGATATTTTAATTACTATTTCAATCACCTCAATAGTGACAGGTTCTGTTCATATATTCCAGATAATCTTGGTTAAAACTTGGAAATTTGTAGAAATCCAAAAATTTACCAATTTCATCCAAGTTTTCTGATTTTGTGACATAGAGATTTTTAAAGTAGTTTATAAATATTCTTCCAATTTTTCACTAGTGTCTGTAGTTACCTACCACTTTTCATTTCTGATTCTTCTTAAGTTTCTCTATCCATTTCTTTGTGAGTCTTCTTAATAATTTAAAATTAAAAAATATTTTTTCAAAATACCAGCTATCACTTTCATTGGCCCTTTGAATTATTTTTATTGGGTGTCCACTTCATTGATTTCTGGTCTATGTTTTATTTTTTTCTTCTGCCTTCTTACATCAGCTCATTTTATTGGTCATTTCCCAATTTCCTTACTGTGCCATTAAGTTATTTATATACGCATTTTTCTTTCTGATGAATGCTTGTAAAGTTATAAATTTCTCTCTTGTATTGCTTTTGATGTGTCCAGCAGATTTTGATAATTTGTGTCTTCATTCTCATTTGTTTCCAAGAATCTTTTGATTTTCTATTTGATTTTTTCTTTGAACCACTGATTGTTCAGTAATTATCTGCCTCATTTCCAGGTTTTAAAGTTATTTTGCCATGTTTGCTAAAATTTATCTCTATGTTCAGTTCTTTATAGTCTTAGAAGAAAGATAGCAGACACAGTGTCAATCCTCTATTTTTAAAAAGGTATATCTGATGGCCCAGCATGTATTTTACCTTGGAGAATGTCTCATGTGCATTGGAAAAGAATGTGTATCCAGTTTTCTATGAATGAAGCTAAATATATCTACTAAAACACTTTTTTCAATTTTTTCTTTCAGTCATTATATTTTTATTAAATATTAGCCTGGTTGACTTACCAAGGGATGATAAAGCAGTGTGGAAATCTCCCAAAGTTCTTATATTACTGTTGGGTCTTTTTTTCAAGTTTAATATAGTTATTTTAAATAATTTCTGGCCAATTATTGGGTGCATATATGTTTACAAGTGTAATTTATTTTTGATTATCAAGAAATGTTCATGATTTTTTAATAAAGTTTTTAAGCCTAATGTCTGTGTTTTCTGATATTAGTTTGGCGATCAGAGTGGGTTTTTAAATTTTTTTATTAATAATTTTTATTTTGGTCAAAGTGGATTACAAATCATTCACAGTAGTATTTTGGGTACATAGTGACATTGAATCAGGGGCATTTCCACCACCAATGTTGCCCTCCCTACTCCCAGTTCCTAGCATGCATCCCATATCTCTCCTCCTTTGCCCCCCACGCTGCTAATATATGCGGTCCTTTCTATATCTAGCTTGTTGTAGATTGGGTATTGATTCTGTTGTAGTTGACTTTGGATTTGGTGTTTAAGTCTGATCATTTTTAATTTCTACTCAATGTTCATATGCCTGAGATCTCCATTATTTCCCCCTCAATGTGAGGCAGAACAAGTTGGTTCAAGTTATGTGCTTCTTTTTGAAAGTAAAAGAAAAAACGGGAGGGCAAAAATTCAAATAAGCAAAAAATGAGGGGAGTCCTTCTAAAGACTATAAACAACTATGAGGTACCATTCACACCACAGAGCCGGCTCACATCACAAAAATGAGAACAAGCAGTATTGGCGGGAATGTGAAGAGAAAGGAACTCTTATCCCTGCTGGTGGGATTGCCGTCTAGTTCAACCTTTATGGGAGATTCCTCCAAAAACTGGTAATTGAGCTCCCATGCTATCCAGTTATACCACTCCTAGGAATATACCCTAGGAATACAAAAATACAATACAAAAATCCCTCCCTTACACCTATATTCATTGCAGGACTATTTACCATAGCAAGACTCTGGAAACAACCAAAATGCCCTTCAACAGATGAATAGCTAAAGAAATGGAATATTATGCAGCCGTCAGGATAGATGAAGTCATGAAATTTTCCTATACATG
>PVKC010051891.1:0-10357 GCA_004027635.1 Crocidura indochinensis | reverse complement strand
TTTTTTTGTTTTTTTGTTTTTTTGTTTTTTTTTAATGAGGGGTTTAAGGTGACTGGCATAGTACAGATTTACCTGTGACCAGAAAATAATTGCTTACACCATTATCGGGCACTAACTCCATCCCCAATGCCACTGCTTCCTGGTATTTGCTGGTGGAATCTTCTAGCACACTGAATGGACATCACTCTGTCCCTCTCCTGTTCCAGATGAGAAGACAGAGGAACTTCAGGACAGAGGAACCTCATTCCAGCAAAGTTGATGAGAGAATGAGTCAAACCTGGTCAGGTGAATTCCAGGGCACCCTGAAATTCAAGAGCAGAAGGTTTATCCGGGGAGTTGGAGGGGTTGTGCTATGAGAGAAGGTTTGAGCAGAAGGAGTCCCTCCCCATCTCTCTTTCAGCCCTTCCTAGATGCTTCTCTCCTCCTCTTCAGCAGGTGCCACCAGCCCAAAATGTTCCCAACTCCTCCTTTCTCTTCTTCACTATGGGCTTGGGTGTCCCCTGGATTACCCCCCCCCCCAAATCTCTTCACCAACTAAACAGTCCTCAGGATTCCTACTGACTCACTCAGTGGCAGGGCCACTGAGGATGGGCACACTGTGGAAGGACCGAGGGGTGAAGGGCCGATGTCCCCCAGAGGAACTTGGCAGTGTCCTTCTGAGTTGGCTTGTGACTGCAGGATTCTTGGGTTCAATGCCCTGTCACCGCTCTGGCTGACCTATAACCTATATCCTCAGTCACCACAAGGCCTCCCTCCAGCAGTCTAAAATTATCCAACCTCCTTGCAGCCTACATTGGGATTTGCCTCATATTTTCATAATACAAAGAGCTCGTGAGGCTGGATGATGGTACAGATGGAAGGGCACTTGCCTTGCTTGTGTGTTCCTGGTTTAATCCCTAATATCTCAAATGGTCCCCCAAGCCCTGCCAGAAAGGAATACAGAAAATTGAGTAAGCTCTGAGCACAGCTGGCTTGGCTCATAATCAAAAATGATAAGCAAAGTACAAAACCAACTAGTGGACCTCGGCCTATTAGCATAAGAAAAACACAAGCACACAGCCTCAAACTACCACCTATAGCCTCTCTCCCTCTTGTTTAGAGCCTCTCTGTGCACAATCCAGTATGTTCCACTTTATGCATTTCTTGGGTTCATTGACGCATTCATGTCAGCTTTGTTCGCCATTTTACATACGCACCTCACAGCCTGGCTTCCTTTGCGCTGCTTACCACATGTGTTGGCGCTCGTTCCACCCAGCCCAGGCCATAGAAGTGACCTCACTCACAGAGTCACGGAATCCCTGCAAGATGCTGAGGCCTGGGGCCAGAGAGATAGCACAGGGTAGGGTGTTTGCCTTGCTTGCAGCTCACCCGGGAGGGATCCAGTTCGATTTCCAGCATCCCATATGGTCCCCCAGCCTGCTAGGGGCGATTTCTGAGCGCAGAGCCAAGAGTAGCCCCTGAGTGTTACTGGGTGTGGCCCAACAACCAACCAACCAAACAATAAATCAATCAACAAATAAAGTTTTGAAGAAAAAAAAAGATGCTGAGGCCTCACACAAGCAGTCCCTCTACTCAGGGACTCGGGTCCTCGGTAGCCAAGGCCAGATGGGGGCTGTGACTTCTCCAGGCCTGTAGGCAACGAGCATCCGTTTAAGTTTATTTCTGCCCATGAGTCATCGCCATGAATGTTGGTGTCTCTGTCGGTGCTGAGCCTAATGGGTGATTCTCAGAGGAAGTGTGGAGTGCGGCATTTCCCTTTCCAGCGGGTGTCTGCCAAACTGCCCTGCTAGGGACCGACTTGATGGAGGCGACTCTGCCCCTACGCTCCTCCATGTCTGAACTAGCACTTCTCCAGGCTGTCCCGAGGTGGACCTTCCTTGCAGGTGGCTCAGAGAGGGCAGGACCCACCCTGAAGACAGAAGCTGCTCCATTGAACCCCTAAACAGTGGAGGAGGTGGGCTATAGATAAGACTATCCTTCTGATAGTTATCTGAGCAAGAAGGTCAAAAAGATTTGGGTTTCTTTGAACCCTACCATCACCCTCTATAAGCTGTTTGATCAGCTGTGGGTTTCAACCTTTACACCCTTGCTGATGGACCAAGGATTGAAAAACCACCCACCTAGCGCTAAGGTAATAGCCTCTCTGAACCTTGACATCTAAAAAATAGAGTGACAGAACTCTACTAGGTGGGGCAAGAATAATAGCACGCAGGGAGGGCATTTGCTTTACACATGGCCAACCCGAGTTCGATCCCTGGCATCTCAATTGGTTCTCCAAACCTGCCAGAAGTGATTCCTGAGTACAGAACCAGGAATAACCTCTGAGCATAGCCGGTGTGATCCCCCAAACCAACAACTAATCAAATGAATAATACCAACAACAATAAAACTCTATTAGACTGGGGCTGGAGAGATAGTACAGTGTGGAGGGCTCATGCAAGGAAATGATGCAAATAAGCTCTACATGAAAAGCACTTAGCACAATCTCTAGAGAGAACATGGAAAGATGCAAGAAACTAGGGTTTGTGTCTCGGTGTTGAATGTGAATCATGGGCCTCTCTGTTTCTGCAAGCACAACTCCCTTTCCTTGGGAAGTGCTTTACTTGCCTGGAATCAAGTGCCCGGGCCTGCTGGGCATGAAGTCAGCAGCGGTTGGCACTAGACCAGAACCGGGGGGGATAGGATAAGAGGATGGCACCTGGAGGCAGGACGAGGACTGCTGGCACTCACGCAGGCGAGGGGTAGGCAAGACGCAGCCGGATACACAGCAGTAAACAGAGGCCGGAGACACGCGTGCACTGACCCAAATGCCAGCCCAGCCACTCAGAGCTCAGAGGTGGCTCACTGGAGTCAATTGCCCGGAGAGGGCAGAGGTGGCAGAAGAGAGATGTTAGAGAGATGTCACCACCTGGGAAGTGGAGCACAGGAGAGAACAGCTTCTACATTTGTATATAAAGAAGTACCCGAGACTCATGGCCTTAGTGTCCTGTTCTGCTTCGGGGCACGTCTCTGTTCTTACTAAATCGTGGTGCCTGTCCGAGCACCTTAAACGGAGAAGTGGGAGGAGGCAATGCCGGAGTAGATTGTTCTATCTCGAATAATTTCCATCTGGAAACTTTCAGGTATTCTTGCCTCATTATAAAATCTCTGTTAGTCTCATTCTATAGTCTCTGCACAGGGTGGCTGTCACTCTTCTCGCTACCAAGTATTGCCCAGCACAGTCTATAAACAGAGGCCCCTGGTGTTTCTCCACCCAGCTCTGCCCCTCTGCCCTGCAGCTCCGAGATTAGCTGGAGCCATCTCACTTTACACACAGTCACATGGAGGGAGCAGGGAGCACTGGCTTGAAATGACACAGGAGGCCAGGGCTGAGCAGCTCGGCACCAAGTCCCCCCACAAGTCACCCTGAACACCCAAGCTGTTCAAGTGGCAGACAGAGAGTGGGACTGGATTACTTGAGGTCTGTGTGAGGGCCCAGGCAACCCTGGTGTAGGATCTTGGCCACATCACCTGGTCTCACTGTTATAGCCACAATCTGAGGAGACACTCAGAGAGGCTGTGAGTCCCCAGCCTTACCAACTGGGCTTCTGAAGATCCCATAAACAGCCCTTGTCCCCACCATGATCCCTGTTCTCCAAGAGGGAGCACAGCCTTTTCTAACACTATTTCACTTCCAAAGCCAGCTCCTTCACTAACTCCATCAGGAAGCCCCCCTGACCACCATCACGCCACCTCTTCCTCTTTCCTCTATACACACTCCTGGGTTCCTCTCGGGGTCTTCCCAGAGATTTTCACTGTGTCCCGCAAGGGTGGAAAAGGCTTCTCCCCTGTCGCTGGGGCTTATCTTTCCACAGTCAGGTTTGCTGCCATTTGAAAACAGATATTTTAATATCACGGCACAAAAAAAAGACAAGTGTTGAAGAGAGCTACGAAACTTTGGAGACCCCTCCGAAAGGTTCATCTTGGTTTGGGCCCCCTGTAGGTGAACCCTTCCCCCAGCTTTCTTTCCCCCCTAACTTCTCCTTTGGTATGCAAAAGCCCACCTGAATTACAGGACCAGGGTGGCGTTCTGGAGACTAAAGAGAGGAATTCTGGCTTTGGGCACAAGAGAGAGAAAACACATGACAGAGAAAGGCCATGAAAAAAATGGCAGACTGACTTGGGTTAATCCTTTCCTAGATGCTTGGTGGATTATTTCTCCGCCATTACCCTGCTTCACCAGACCCGTCTGCCTGAGGGGTTAGAAACACGGAGTCTAGGGGCTGGAGAGATAGCATGGACGTAAGGTATTTGCCTTTCATGCAGAAGGTCATCAGTTCGAATCCCGGCGTCCCATATGGTCCCCCGTGCTTGCCAGGAGCAATTTCTGAGCATGGAACCAGGAATAACCCCTGAGCACTGCCGGGTGTGGCCCAAAAAGCAAAATAAATAAATAAATAAATAAATAAATAAATAAATAAATAAATAAATAGAAAGAAACACGGAGTCTGGGGTGATCTCACCCAACACATGGATATATTTTTATTTTTATTTTACACTCCCCAACTCAGACTTGGCCTCTGAGTAGAAGCTCCTCATGAGTGAGGGTTGTTGAGCGCCATTTATGAGTCTTGGGTGGAGAAGAACATTGGTAATGGGGGAAAGCTGGGGAAAAAAACATTCCAGCAGGGACCCAAATGGCAGCTTCCTTCCCACCAAGAACTCAGTGAGCATGTGCCAGAGCCTGGATGCAGAAAGACCCTGTAAAATTGCCCCAACGTCATATCTCCAAGTCCAGGTGAACGAGTCTGAATCCAGGTCGTGCATGAAATAATTCAACCACTCTTCCCCCCCCCCTTTTTTTTATTGGTTTTTGGGCCATACCCGGTGACGCTCAGGGGTTACTCTTGGCTATACACTCAGAAATTGCTCCTGGCTTAGGGGACCATATGGGACAGCAGGGGATTGAACTTCGGTCTGTCCTGGGTCAGCTGCATGCAAGGCTGCGAGCCCTACTGCCTGCGCCACTGTTCCAGCCCCATATTTCTCCCTTTCTTTCCCTCTCTACACCTTCCAGTCTCCTCTCACCCTTTTTCTCACTCTCTCCCCCTTCTTTCTTCCTTCCTCTCTTTGTATCCCTCTCTCCTTCCTCTGCCTCCCTTTCTCACCCTCTTCCTCTCTTCATCACCCTTTCTTTCCATCCTTCTTTGTCCTCTCTCCCTCTCTTCACTCCTCTTCTCCCTGTCCCCCATACTCTCCCCTCCCTGACTCTCTCCTTCTCTCTAGTCCTCTCTCTCTCCTCTTTTCCTCTCTCCCCCTCTCTCCTTCCTCTCTTCCTCTAAGAAAACAAAGTAAAAATCAATAAATAGTTCAAACCAGGCTAAAAGTGAAACATGAAAAGTCTGGCAGTTTTCTACCCCATATCTCCAGCAAGCTGCCTGCTGGAACTCTTTTTATTACGTAGAGATCATCTTTGTTTTGGGGTGAAACCAAGTTGTAAACAAACAGAATCAAAGAAACCAGGGATGATCTTTGTTCTGGGTAAAATAAGGTGTAACCTAACAAGACTCCCTAAGTGGATGGAGCCCTGGCACCACCACCCCCCAGCCCTGTTTCTAGGCCCTGCTTCTAGGCCCAACCTGCTCCCTGGGGGTCAAAGAGAATTTTGGGGGGCTGAAAAGCAAGTGCTAGAGCTAGGGATCCCGTGGGGGCCTTGAGCATCAAGAGACCTCTTGTCTCTTAATTATTTACTATTGGTCTTGTTTTCCCATTGCCTTTCATTTGGCCTTTTCCCCTCCCCTGGGGAGGGACTTGGATTGGATTTCAATAAAGGAAAGTCAGGGAGCTGAGCTGGGGCTGTCATCCAGGCTTGGGGTTCCCTGTGATGGAGCAACTGGCTTGTGGGTAAACAGCTTGCAGAGTGAGTCTTCTTGCTTGCAGTATCCTCCATATCTGTGTGGATTACTTATTGCGAGGAATTGCTACAGAACCAGCTTCTCCTGTCCTCCCTGGATGGGGGGGTGGGGGTATGGGATATCCCTTTCCCTTCTTTCCCTTTCGGGAACTGTGGGATGACCAAATCTCAACCCAATACCCAAAGAACATCTCATTACACAGGTTCTTATCCCGTAAACTGTCTCATAGCTGGGGGATCCTGGCTCTAAGTTCTAGCACATGGAAATCTGCTAGTTTTGTTTGCTTGATAGATTTGGGGCTTCTCTCTGTGCCCAGGGATTATTCCTCGGGGTGTTTGGGAAACCTGGGGAAGCGATGCTGGGGATCAAATTGGATCAACTGTGTGCAAGTCAAGAGCCTTAAACCATGTGCTAGCAATCAGATCTCTACTGCTGAGTTTAGGCTTTTTGTGAGGGAAGTGGGGCCTCCACTAGCTGTGCTCAGGGCTTACTCCTGACTTTATGCTCAGGTACCATTCTTGGCAGGGCTTGAAGGTTGAACTCAAGTCACCCACATGCAAGGCCAGCACCTCTGTCTGCTGCACTATCTGTCCCCGCTGCCACAAGTTTTGAGCAATTTGTTTCATCTTCCTGGGACTTGGCATTCTCATCTCTAAAATGAAAATCTTGAAAGCAGAACCTCTGGGAGCTGGGCTGTGGCCCTTTAAATAAATGTCCAGTAAGAACCCAGCAGAGAATTTACACAGTGCTGGGCTGGCCAGGACGCTGCTGAGGGTGGGGCTGGCCACAGCTCTGTGGATATACCTTTTGGGGAGTCACACTCATCCACACAGACCACTTGGAAAAAAACTGAATTGCTTTTATTTTTGGTTTGTTTGTTTGTTTGTTTTGCCACACCCAGGTGCACCCAGGGGCTACTCCTGTGCTCAGGGGTCTTTCCTGGCCATGCTCACCAACCATATGAGATGCCAGGGATCGAACCCAGGTCTGCTGTGTGCAAGACAAATGCCCTACTCACTGTGCTATCACTCCCACCCAATACTGAATTCTTTTACCCAATCCTAGTGGAAGGTCAGCCTCGGATTTTCCCAGCACCCCAGAGTGGAGACCAGGGCTTGGATCTTGGACACCACGTCATCTGATGACCCTGAGACCAGGCTGAAGTGTGTGTGTGGAGGGGGTGAGGATCTCTGCCCCACTTTGCAGACACTGCACACTGGTGCCTGCCCAGTACTGGCCTTTTGATCACTGTCTTTTTCGGTGTGGGACAAAGGCTGCGGCTGCTGGTTGCCTACATTTTTCCTTTTCCTGCAGTTAAGGAACTAAAGTGTTGTCAGTGACAATATCACAAACCACAGTGTCTAAAAGGAAAACACAGGAAGAGAAAGAGAGAAAGAACAGGAGAAAAAGAGAAGATGAGAGAGAATGAGAAAGAGAATGAGAGTGAGAACAGGAGAAAGAGAAAATGGGAGAGAGAGAATGTCTGCTACAGAAGCAATCAGGGGCAGGAGGTAAACTGGGGTCTTGGTGTTGGAAAATGTACACTGGTGAAGGGTGTGGGATATAGTATGACTGAAACTCAATCATGAATGACTGGAATGACTGTAACTGTATATCTCATGGTAATTCTATTTTTCTTTTCTTTTCTTTTTTTGGTTTTTGGTTTTTGGGTCACACCCGGCAGTGCTCAGGGGTTACTCTTGGCTCCATGCTCAGAAATTGCTCCTGGCAGGCATGGGGGACCATATGGGGCACCAGGATTCGAACCGATGACCTTTTGCATGAAAGGCAAATGCCTTACCTCCATGCTATCTCCCGGGCCCCATATCTCATGGTAATTCAATTAAAATTTTTATTAAAAGGGGGGGGGGTGAAGCAATAGCACAGCAGCAGGATGTTTGCCTTGCAAGCGGCCAACCCAAAACGGACCTGGGTTCGATTCCCAGCATTCCATATGATCCCCAGAGCCTGCCGGGAGTGATTTCTGAGCTCTGAGCCAGCAGGAACCCCTGAGCACTGCTGGACGTGGCCCCAAAACAAACAAACAAACAAAGCAGTTGCTGGATGTAGCACAACCCTGGATGGGGCTGGATGATGATGGGATGCATGGAGGGGCCTTTCTCCTCCAGCTCGGGCCACGGCCCTGCAACTCTCCAGCCAGCGGTTCTGAGGGTTCAGGGTAGAGGCAAGGAAATCATCCACAGCAGTCAGGTTTTTGGGAGACATCAGCTTTATTCAGGCCCCTAGCCAACAGGTGTGGCTTCTATCATAACCTATTTAAGCGTGCTCTCTTCAGCTTGTCCTGCATCTTAACTTCTCTCCGCCATGTCTCCTTCTGCTCCTCCTTCCTCCATCTCCCTTGCTCAGTCTTCCTCAGTCTATCCTCCAAAATCTCCTTTCTGCCCCCAGGTATCTAATGCTCTATACCTCCCAAAGACCCCTCCCAGAACTGGGCATAAGGTTACAGAGAAAGATGGGTGTGGGGTGAAAGCTGGAGCCCAGAACTGCTGTACCTCTAACAGGTGGGCTCAGTCAGACCTTGAACCCTGAACCAAGCTGGATCCCAGGCTGATGGGGGTGTCTTAAGCTGAAGGTGAGTGGCCACTGAGAGATAGGCCCACAGAAGCGCCTATTCATGCACCCTGTCCTCTGAAGACAGGTGTTTGCCTCAGAAGTTAAGGAACTTGCCGAGAGAAATCAAGGAACTTGCCTAAAGTCACGCAACAGACACAGAGTTGGGGTCTGCCCCCAGGCACAGGGCTTAGCGGCTGCTGGGAGGAAGTGGGGAAGGGTTCCCAGTCTCAGGCCTGGCTGTGCTGGTTCAGGGCGCTGCCCAGCAGGGCCCTTCTCCAGCTCACAGGCTCTCTGGGCAATTTCTGGGGGTCCCTAGGAGGAAGGAGAAGGAAGCCCTCCCCTGCCTCGCACCTGCCAGGGGCCTGTGGCTGTGGCTGCTGGTGGTCCCTGGGGCCCAGGCCTGCTGCCGGCCAGTGGTTCTCAGACTGCCGTGCACAGCAGCCGGACTCCCGGGCAGCTCCCCTGGGTGGAGAGAATGTTCCAGAACAGCTGGGAGTCATTACACGCTCTCTGCTCCTCACGGGTGGTGAGACCCCACTCTGGTCTGGGCTTCCCTACTGCTGCCCGCTACTCAGCCACCAGCAGCCTGGTGAGGGAGGGCCAGGCAAGAAGGGGCTGTGGGGAGAGCACTGGGGACCCTGGTCCGGGCTGACCTGGCCCTTCCTCCCACTCAACCCCCTTGCCCCTCCCGGAGTGAGCACCTCTGGCCTTGGCGGCTGCCCACGGCTACAGAGCCAGTGTTGTGGCTTCACCCAACCATATGACCTCTCTGAACCACTCTTCACTTTGCTCACGGGCAGGAAGGCCGGTCTCTGCCGTCTGGAATACCTCTGGAATGAGGTAAAGAGCCTGAGAAACATGGATGCAGGGAAGCGATGATCGCAGGGGCTGGACCACATTCTCTCCAGAGGCAGCTCAGGGGGCAAGAAGGCAAAGAACAGAGAGGATAATGATGGCATCCAGCGAGGCTGCTCCGTTTAAGAGTGGGGGAACTGAGGGCCAGTAAACATCAAAGGAAACGGGGTCCAACAGCTGCCTCTTTCCTCTTCTGTTTCTTTTTTCCCTTTTTTCTATTCCCTCTCAGTTTTTTAAATTTTGGGCCCTGCCCAGCGCTCAGGGTTTACTCCTGGCTTTGCGCTCAGATATCACTCCAGCAGGCCAGGGTACCATCTGGGATGCCGGGAATCGAACCCAGGTCCATCCTAGGTTGCCCACGTGCAAGGCAAATACCACTGTGCTATGGTTCTGCTTCTTGCTACTAAAGGGAGCACTCACTTACAGAGCATTTGTGTGTTGGGCTGGGAGCCCTGAGGGGTACCCAGATAGTCTCCTGCAGCAAAGACCCCAGGACAGAGACTAGGCATGCCAGAATCTTGAGCTAAGTAGCGTTTGGGGGACCCAAATGAGGGGAAAAAAAGTATGTTTTGGAGGCCAGGCGGTGGCGCTAGAGGTAAGGTGCCTGCCTTGCCTGCGCTAACCTAGGACAGACCACGGTTCGATCTCCCGGTTCCCCATATGGTCCCCCGTGCCTGCCAGGAGCGACTTCTGAGTGAATAGCCAGGAGTAACCCCTGAGCGTCACCGGGTGTGGCCCAAAAAAAAAAAAAAAGTATGTTTGGCTGACCTGGAAGGAAGAGATGATCCTTGAGAATTGGGGTGTTGGGGCCCGAGCAATAGCACAACGGTAAGGCGTTTGCCTTGCATGTGGCCGACCCACGATGGACCTGGGTCCTTTACGGTCCCCCCCAAGCCAAGAGCTATTTCTGAATGCAGAGCCAGGAGGATCCCCTGAGCATCACCAGGTGTGACCCAAAAACAAAAAAAAAAAAGAAAGAAAGAAAGAGAAAGGAAGGAAGGAAGGAAGGGAGGGAGGGAGGGAGGGAGGGAGGA
>PVKC010051890.1:0-10351 GCA_004027635.1 Crocidura indochinensis | reverse complement strand
TATTTCCATCCAATCATCTGGGGTTGGGGCATGAGGCTTCCACTACAAGTGGTAGGCAAAAAATTTCTACCAGTTTGTAGGTTTTGATTTCTAGTCTTTATTTTATTTGAGGTGTAGAAGCTTCTTAATTTAATGTAATCACAATAGTCAACAACTTGAAACAACCCAAGTACCCTAGACAGACAAGTGAATAAAGAAGCTATTGTACATATACTTAATGGAATACTATGATATCTCTAGAAAAAAAGAAGTTCTGAAATTTGATGATACATGGGTAGATAGAGTAGTATGTTGTGTGAAATGAATCACAGGGAAAGGGACATAGAATGAACACACTAATTCATCAGATATAAAGAAACATAGTAGGAAAATAATACCCCCAAACAATCCTTAGTAAAAAGTTTGCTACAATGAAGTGAGTGGCATGTATGGTTAGGACAGAAAAGGGACCACTATGACAATAATAGTGTGAAGTAATTACTCTGGACAAGAGCTGAGAGCTGAAAGGATGTAATGTGCTACATATGATACTCTTTCAGCAATGGTATTGAAAATTTCAGTGGAAAAGTGGAAGGAAAAGTGCTACCAAAGACTAGGGCAGGAATTGAGGATACTGGGTGATGGTATGGGTGTTTGAACATTGTATGACTGAAACTCAATTATGAACAACTTTGGAAGTTTGTATCTCACAGTGATTCAATAAATTAATTTTTTAAAGAAATGTGGGTTTTTCTTCAAGGTGGACATTTGTCAACTAGAAAATGCCTTTCATCAGAACCTAAATGCTCTCTGGACACAGAAAAGAGAGTATAAGGGCATACTTATTAAGGCTCAGTGCAAGGGGGCCCAGAATTCAAAGAGAGACTTGGATCCCTGAACAAGAGGAAAGCAGTCTTTTTATACACAACTTTTATGGTTTTTCTCACCCCAAGTCATCATTGCCAGATATTTGCTTAAAGCAAAGCAAATATACGAAAGCAGAAAACGATTAGACCATTCTAGCCTGATTATGACATGCATAGTTTTTATCCTGCCTTACTGACCATGATGTTCTACGGCCTCACTTCAAAGCAGTCTGGCAAGCCCAGACATCCTCCTGCTATTCTGAAACTATGACCTATTCTGGGCCAGGTGACATTACCCAGTTATGTATTCTTAAGAACACAGCTTAGCTATTGGTCAGGTAATACAGTGGGCTAGAAGTTTGCCTTGCATGCTGCCAACCCAGTTTTGATTTTAGACATCACATACAGTCAGATCAACCTTGCTAGGATTTATATCCTTGAATAAAGTCCAGAGTCATCCCTGAGTATTGCTTGATGTGACTTCACACCAATATAAGAAAACAAAAAAAGAACAGTTTAATTAACTGTATTCAGCCTATACACTCATTTATTATTTTGATTGCACATTGAAGGGAATTATCTTAAACTGGACTTTATGAGGGGTTTAATTGGTGAACTGGTAATATAATTTATTAATAGTGATACATTTAGATAAATTCAAAAATTTCTTAAATAATACTTGGATCAGTCTGACACAGACTTCCAAGTCAGAAAAACTTATCTTTCTTAGACAATCCCAAAGGATATCTGAGTAGGAATATACATAAAGCATGTTATTTCTTTTATGGATAATAAACTTGGAAACATAGGATAATTTAGGTGAGAAATAAGCAACTCCAAGAGGGGAGTGTACTAAACAGAGAGAAAATGACATTTCTGAATGTGTCTAATTATTTCTGCAGGATTTCACAAACACAATTGGAAACTAAGTCAGATTACTTTTCTTCCCTACTTCCCCAACAGACACTGAGTCTTAAAAAAAAACAATAGACATTAGAGAGAAGACAATATGGTAAAACCGTATATACAATAGAAATCTGTGTAGGTTAATGTGCTGAGGCACAATCTATTTTATTATAAATTAAAGATAGTAAGAGTTAGATTTTTGTCAGTCAGTTCATTTATTTTTTAAGCTTTGTATGCTGAAAATGTGACCAGTCTCTCTAATTTGTATTATTAATACTTAACCTTGGACAGTAATTGTCCTAACCAGAGATAGGGGGACAATTTCACTTTTGATGACAGAAATTTATTATCAGGACAAAGTAAGGGAACTTAATTGATGTGTAATTTTTGCCTGTCACCCCACCTGGATTTTCAGGTGGGGGCGATTAAGGAAGGAGAATAAAATGCTTGAGGGGGAGGTTAGAAGGGCTTTTTTCCAGAACTCTTGGGTGGATTGAAAGGCGGATAGAACTGTGGAGAAACTGGAAAAAAATCTCATTTGTCCAAACCTTTGTTCCCTAAATTCTCTGACTGGATTGGTTTATTTGTGGGGGATTTGTTGCTGAGGTCTCCTCTAAGAGGAGGACAGAGGAATTTAACACCACCAGCAAGGGGTTCACCCTCCCCCCACATTTGGCACCCAAAACAAGTGAATCTGTTCCAGAAACCCTCTGGAACTGTAAGTGACATGTCTGATTGGAAATTACTTTTGGAGGTCCTTGGCTGGTTGCTATGGATACTCGTGCTCACTATGCCATCTGTTATTAGATACATCACTTCGGCATTACTCAAGTGCATTACTCAGTTTGGATATAAACCACTTGGTTTGATACTAGTAAATATCATTATTGGATGGTTGCAGCTTATAATTCAATCGAAAATTTCTACTCTAATATTTGCATCGCTTGAGTGGTCTCCATTAGTCGTGGTTTGTGGAATTTCTGTGTTGACTAATATAACTATCATATGCATAGGTATTGGCTGGTGTTTAGGAAATAGACAATGTAGAAACGGCAAAGTGATGACCAGTATGGATAATAAAAAAATTTTTCCTACGAAAATTCAGACTAAGATACAGGCTGATAAATCTAACACTGGCATCAAAAGTATAGGCATTTTTGCCAGTAAAAAATCAACTCGGACACGTAATTTAGATACTCATAATCAAAATCAAGATCTTGGCACTGATGATCAGCCTTCACTGCTAAGTTCACAAAGGAGTCCTGATTCTGTTCACAGTATGGACTCACATGTTAGTGCCAACCCAGACAATGAACCACATTCTACTACTTCACACCTCAGGCATCAGAGTCCTGTGCAGGGTACTTATGCTAATCCAGCCTCAATTGCAAACAGTATATGTTTCAAATTATGAACCTCTTGAAATGGAGGATTTGGAACGGTTCAAGAAAACATGTAAAGACTTTAGGGCTACCTCTCCATATTGTCAGGGAGGTACTAAGCATGTGGTGTCGAAAATCAATTTGGACTCTGCATGACTTTAAAAAACTTGCTGAAATATGCCTGCCATCTAAACAGCGAACCGAATGGGACATGTTATATGCAGAGGGTGTGAAATCCAAACTATATAGTCCAGATGGAACCAAAAAATGAGTGAAGGGGTTAAACTCTCATATGAATTATTAATGGGAGAAAATCAATATTCAGATATGCAGACACAAGCGGCTTTACTAAAAGAAATCTCAAAAATAATTAAAGACATTGCCTTATCTGCATGGGAAAGAATTGATACTAACAGTACTGGTGAGGGAACCTTTCTAAGAATCATCCAAGGTCCCCAAGAGCCTTATGTAGAATTTTTGGCTAAACTCAAAAATGCTTTAAAAATACAAGTTAAAAATGATGAGGTGAGGAAATTTCTAGAAAAATGTTTGGCTTATCATAATGCTAATTCAGCTTGCAAATTGGTATTGGCTCCGCTGCAGGAAAAAGCTGATTTAAATGAATTTTTATATGCATGTAGGAATGTTTATGATATGCCCCATTCATTAGCAAATTCAGATCAGGTGCAAACCTTTGCAATTACCAAAGGAAGTATACCTCTTTACAAAAGGGGACAAAAAGTTGCCCAAAAACCAGGTCTCTCCCCAAAATGTAATAAGGGTTATCACTGGGTGAAAGACTGTTGATCTGGAAATCCCCCTAATAATAACATAGGAAGAGGTTTAATACAAACCCTAGGAGACGGAGTTTCAGCAGCATGGGGGTTGGCAGGCCTCAGCCAGGCCGGAGGAGGCCTGCTTAACCAGGTCTAAGGGGGGGGGTGCGGATTGGGTGACCCCAACAACCCGCTGCCACCTTGCTCCAGATCTCCATGGCTTCCCTGGGCCACAAGCCTGGGCAAGCCACCGAGGTGGGACCCTTTTGGGGCTCCAAGGTACCCTAGGCTTTTACCCATTCCCCACTGGGCTCCTTAGGGCGGGTCTGGGTGGGGACGCTGAACTCCAAGCCTCCAGCAGCATGAAGGATCTCTTTCCTTTCTGGGACCTGGGAGTTTCAGCAGCATGGGGGTTGGCAGACCTCTGCCAGGCCGGAGGAGGCCTGCTTAACCAGGCCTAAGGGGGGTCGTGCGGATTGGGTGACCCTAACACCCCGTTGCCGCCTTGCTCCAGATCTCCATGGCTTCCCTGGGTCACAAGCCTGGGCAAGCCACCGAGGCGGGACCTTTTTGGGGCTCGAAGGTACCCTGGGCTTTTCCCCATCCCCCACCGGGCTCCTTAGGCCTAGTTCTAGATGAGTTACTCATTTTTACTAAGGCAGTCTCTGTAAGAACTTTTGAGTCTATATGTTCAAAGCCGAGTGGGGGCGATACCCCCCGCACGCACAGTACATATTAATAACATTCCATTTTTAAGTTATGTTTTGTGTATGTAGAATGTTCATATGGTAATCTGGCCTTTCGCAAACCCCTGTAAAGCTCATTTTCACTTATTAACTCTATCACCCAAACCTTCAGTACCCCCCATTTACCCTTTACAACTTCTATACTGCACATTCCCCGTCAGACACCAAGGTGGTGCACTGGATTTATCAACCCCCAACTATTTCATAAAATATAAAATGTACATGTATGGCTTTCAATATTTCACATGTATTTTCTTTGACAGCTAACTATTTCTAAATATTCTCTCAAATAGTGAAGATTTTCCCCACTCTATCTATTCTGTTTGTGAACTTTTGAATAAGAATTATTCGGTGAAAGAGTCCCTCAGTTTAATTCTTATGTTTAACCATGTCATGGGGAGTTTTATACATATTCTTTCATCCCCCATATGGGCCTATAAAGCCATGTGGCATTGTTCCTTGTTTGCATAGGCACATCAAAATGGGAAATACCTACACACAAATAAATCTTATCTAATAGAGATTGGAACACCCAAATCTTGCTGTGCAATGGGACCTTACACCCAGAACATTGGCATAATTATCTGGCACAGGCCTCAGTAAAATGGGCGTTCTCCATCAACAATCTTCTACCAGGGAAGGCCCTACCACCACTGCGACACTGATCTACTCACAAGAGACTTCCCTCAATGCTACTTAAGACCATCAACGACCTACATACTGGACAGGGCTTTCTGCATTGCCCTTTAATTTTAAGGTGAAACAAAAGGATGCTCTGCACCATCCTAACTGCAATATAGGATATGCAGATTCCAGGATCTTTAATACAGAAACATGATACCAACAACAGCGACAGAGTGGAAAATAAAAGTGTTTTGGCACTACAGACAATGACTTGGATTAGGCAATCTGGTTTGCCTGGAACCTAGAGCTGGTCTTATGCCAGGAAACTTCAGGGGTTTGGTCCCCTTGTATTTAGGCTGAGGATTTTCCTTTCCATGTCCCCCATACTTTGGTGGGCCAAAGCAAACAATTATTGCCACTCTAATGCCATTTTACTGTTCTCCTTTGACTCTTATCCTTAAAAAGGAACACCCACTTTTGAGGCTAACTTAAACTAATATGCATATGCATGGAAATATAAAAAAGTACTATGCCTTCAATATGTAAGGAGTTACATATGTTTTATAGCTTTAGAATGCTTGATGTGCTGCTAGGAAATATGTATCACAATCTAGGAACTTGAGGGACAAAGTAATTATACATGGGTTCTGTTCTATTTTTCTTAATATTCTTTGGCCAAAAGTTCAATGTTAAGATATCAGCAAGGAGATTTATATGAATTCTGTTTATGGGTGATTGTCCTTCCACTGTAACTTTACCTTGTCCTCTTTCTTTGCATCTTTGTTCTCATAAATAAAAATAACAAAATTTAATTTAAAAAAAACCCTAGGAGACAATTTCCCTGTTACCATTGTAGAAAACAGGAGCATATTAAAAGAAATTGTTGCCTTTTGTTAAATTCAGCTCCTCCAGTATCTACAATTAAAAAACAGGGAAACGCCTACAGGGCCAATCCCCAGGCCCTTACAGATCAGGGGCAAAGTCATCAAACCATAATTCTTCCCAGCCCACCCAAGAAGATTAATCTCAATTAATGAATTAACACATGCCACAGTGGGCAGTGCTGGCTTGATATAACTTGCCCAGTGGACATTACAATTTACCCAGGAGAATGCCCTTATATGTTACACACAGGCATAGTGGGATTCCCAGATACAATGGGTTTGATTCTGGGCAGAAGTTCCCTTAACGTAAAAGGTATATCAGTAACCGCAGGTGTTATTGATTCAGATTCAAAGGGAGAAATTATTGTAGTTATAAATGTGTCAGTTACTTGGATTTTCAAAAAGGGGGAGACGAATGCCCAAATATTAATAATACCTTATATTAAATTTGGGACTTTAGATAAGATAAGAACTGGAGGTTTTGGAAGCACAGATCCAGGGACTGCCAAAATCCCATTAGTGGCTCTAATTACTAAATATAAAGAAGGAATCCAATGATTAAACTTAATATAGAAGGGCAATTCTTCAATGGCATGATAGACACAGGTGCTCAGGTCAGTGTAATTTCTGATAAAGAATGACCAAAAAATTGGTCTCTGCAAGAAATTCCATATTCATTAAAAGGAATAGGAGGCCTGAGTTCCTGTTTGTTAAGCACAAGAACCATGGTATTTTATGTCCCAGAAAACTAAAAGGCTATAATCAGACCTCATGTGGGTCCATTCTCACCATCCCTGTGGGTCCGTGATTTGCATAAACAATGGAAGGCAGAATTCCATAATCTATTAGCTCAAGGTGAGCCTGAACCTTCTCCTGAATTAAAAACCCAAAATTTTTGGTAGGGGCCACTGCCAGAAAAACCCCAGCACCAATAAAAATAAAATGGAAATCTGATGAACCAATTTGGATGGGCCAGTGGCCCCTTAAAACTGATAAATTAAAGGTGCTGACAGAATTAGTGGAAGAACAGCTAAAATTAGGGCATATTGAGCCTTCGTTTTCTCAATGGAATTCATCTATATTTACCATAAGAAAGGAATCTGGTAAATAGAGATTATTAATGGATCTGAGAGCTGTGAATTTATCTATGGTACATATGGGAAAATTGCAGACAGGTACCATCACCTGTAGTAAACCCTGAGGAATGGCCACTAATTATACTTGATTTAAAAGACTGCTTCTATCAAATTCCTATTAATCCAGATGATAATTACAGTATTGCATTCTCAATTCCTTCTATTAATAATACCCATCCTTGCAGGCATTTTCACGGACTGTTCTCCCTCAGGGAATGCTAAATTCACCAACTATGTGTCAATATTTTGTGGACAAAATTTTGAGCCCTGCTCGTGAAAGATTTCCCCAAGCTATAGTTTATCATTACACTGATGATATTTTGATTACAATGAATAATGAAACAGATTTACAGAAATTATATGCTTTTGTGATTGATTGCTTGCAAATGGCTGGACTTAAAATAGTTTTGAAAAAATACAAACTATGCCACCATATCAATACTTGGACAGAACATCAATGCATCCACAAAAAATTTCCATCAAAAAAGAGAACCTTAAAATGCTTAATGACTTTCAGAAACTTTTGGGTGATGTAAATTGGCTTCACCCAGCATTAGGAATCTCAAATGTAGAGCTGTTTAATCTGTTTAAAACTTTGGAAGGTAATCCTGCATTAGATAGTCCTAGAAATTTAACACAAACTGCTAAAAATGAATTGGACATTTTCTTGAACAGACTGCAAAAATCATTTCTCTTAATATTTATTCCTGGAGAGAAGGTATTTTTTTTATTAATTTTCCCTACAAAAGAAACACCTACTGTGGCTTTAATACAACAGGCTGGTCCTTTGGAATGGGTGTATTTACATAACAAACAGTCCCAGTCTGTGATATCTTACCTGTAACTAATCTCAGAATTGATTATAAAAGCAAGACTCAGATCAATATCTTTGTTAGGTTTTGATCCAGATATAATAGTATTGCCAATACCAAAAAAGGAAATTGAGTTAATATTGCCTCTTAATGAATCTCTACAAAGGATCTTCTCAGATTTTACAGGAGAGATTTCTTCTCATTATCCAAAAGGAAAGACCTGGGACTTTTTGAAAAAGACTCAGTTTGTTATTTCTTCAATTGTGAGGGATTCTCCTATTTCCAATGCAAAAGTTTTTTGTCAATGGATCAAGCGGGGGAAGAGGCGGAATAACCGGAGAAAATATGAATATAACGATAGAAACCAAATATAAGTCTGCACAGAAAGTTGAATTAGCAACGTTAATTTATCTATTAGAAATTGTATCTGAAGTCATGAATGTCGTTTCTGATTCTTTATATGTTGTAAATTTATGCCTGGTGATAGCCATTGCCTCCATCAATTCTCATAGTCCTATTATACAGAATTTATTTAAAAAGTTGTAACACCTCATTCAAAAAAGAACTGAACTTATCTACATCACACATATCAGAGTTCATTCAGGCCTTCCAGGGCCAATGGCTCAAGGAAATAAGACTGCTGATTTGTTGCCAATGCCTATATTTAAATCACCTGTAGAGGAATATTCAACCTTACACATAAATGCTCGTCGTTTACATGTAAATTATCAAATTCCATGGAGGCAAGTGAGAGAAATTATAGAAAGATGTAACATATGTGCCCCGCTAGCACAAAAGACTCATATAGCAGGAGCAAATCCAAGAGGCTTGCAGTCTAACGAATTGTGGCAAATGGATGTAACGCAAACAGAATTATTTCCAAAAAAACCATACCTTCATGTGGTAGTGGATACATATTCTCGATTTATTTGGGCAATTCCTATGTCTTTGCAAAAATCTAAGGCAGTTGCAGTTTTCTTTTACAATATTTTTCTGTTATGGGTATTCTGTATACTATTAAGACTGATAATCGACCCTCTTATATAAGTATAACTTTTGAATTTTTTTTGGTAAAGAATCGCAGATAAAACATCTTAAAGGAATTCCCCACAATTGTCAAGACAGGCAATTGTGGAAAGAGCCCATAGAACTCTGAAAACTCAATTGTAAAAGAATAGCAAAAGAGGTCTAATGCCAATGGAGCTGTTATCTTTGACTCTCATCACACTAAATTACCTAAATTTACCTCAGGGAGAGAGCTACACAGCAGGGGAAAAACATTTTAAAGATGATAATTAGAGACAAGAAACAATAAATATTCCAATTTGGATAAAAGAGGATAAAAATGTATTGCTGGTTATCTCCTCTTGAGAGGGAGGGGTTATGCTTATGTTTCTACAAATGACAACCCTCCCAAGAAATTTTGGGTCCCCTAGTGCCTATTTAGAAATTGGACTGGTGCTGATGATCAAGGTCAGGTTGCTAGAACTGTAGACTCCTCCCCACATCAAGTACAGAGTGCTCAAGATATTGATAGTTGTGGTGCTGCTGAGGTGACTGGGAAAGTAAGTGAGGGATTAACTTTTATACCCCATATTCTCAGTGAATCTGAAAAAGGTGAAAAATTCTTACAGTCTGGAATACAAATACAAAAACAGAAACCTGTTTTCACTGGATTACAATATTTGGGTAGCTCATGTTACATGAATTCAATATTGCAATGCTTGTATAATATTACAGGCTTGACTAAGTATTTTATCAAGATCATTATAAAAATAATATTAACAGAGAAAATCCAAAGGGACATAAAGTAAATTATCAGATGAATTTGGTCATCCTATCAAAATCATGGGAAATGGATGCCATAAGTATTTCAATCCTGAAAGCTTCAAAGCAACAATAAGTTTACTCAATGACCAATTTGCTGGACACAACCAACAGGATCCTCATGAATTATTAATGTTTCTTATAGAAGGACTGCATCAAGATTTGCTTAAAAATTCAATAACAGATGAAACTGTACACCTTATAGACAATGATAAGTATGAACAATTTAGGGTTTGCAAATCTATTATCTATGATACCTTTCAAGGACAGTTTAAATCTATACTACAGAGTTTTACATGTTACCAAAAGTCTGAGGTTTATGAAACATTTGTTCAGTTGTCCCTGGTTGTCAAGTCTGCAGATAAATGTACTTTACAGGAATGCCTTGTTGATTTTTTAAAGAAGATTTGAGA
>PVKC010051889.1:0-10351 GCA_004027635.1 Crocidura indochinensis | reverse complement strand
GGGTGTGGCCCAAAAAAAACAAAAAAAAAAAAAAAGAAAATTAAATCTGGGGCCAGAGTGGTGGCATGGAGTGGTAAGGCACTGCCTTGCCTGTGCTAGCCTAGGATGGACCATGGTCCTATCCCCCAGCATCCCATATGGTCCCCCAAGTCAGAAGAGAATTCTGAGTGCATAGCCAGGAGTATTCCCTGAGCATCACCGGGTGTGGCCGCAACCCCCACCCCCAAAATTAAATCCAACATTTTGCTGCCCATAGGAAACATATTTGAATAGTTAGAGCAAACATAAACTCAGAGTTAAAGGTTGGAACACAAAACTTGAAGCAAACATCTCCCTTAAAAAGGTTGTGGTGGTCATACGAATATCAGACTACATAGTCTCCAAGCTTAAACGGTTATAAAAGCCAGAGAATCTTATTTCTTAATAATCAAGGGATGTGGGGCCTAAGACATAGCATGGAGGCAAGGGCATTTGCCTTGCATGCAGAATGATGGTGGTTTGAATCCCGGCATCCCACATCGTCCCTCGAGCCTGCCAGGAGCGATTTCTGAGTGCAGAACCTTGAGTGCTGCCAGGTGTAACCCAAAAACAAACAAATAAACAAAAAAAAAAACAAAAAAAAACAAAAAAAAAAAAAGAAAAGAAAAAAATCAAGGGATGTACACATCAGAAAGAAAATACACTCCTAAACATATTTTCATTTATTGAGGGTCCAACAAAATACTTAAAACAACTGCTAATAGACCTAATAAACACACCAGTAACAGTACTATATTATTTGGAGAATTTAGCACTGCTCTGCCACCTCTTGATAGATCTACCAGGATAAAACACAAAAAGAATATACTTATTTTTTCAAAATCCCTAATTACAGAGGACTGACTTTGACAACCACAACTGAGCAGACTATTTCCTGGCACCATAAATAATTTGTGGTTCAACAATAAACATGTCCAGAGCCTGTAGTTAGTCTCATGACAGTAGGCTTCAAGGATGGAGAAATCCTGTATCTCTTAGTCCAAGGTAATTTCTTTTCTAATTTCCCCAATACATACTGTGCTTATGCAAAAAATTCTTGCCACACAAGCCCCCCTTTTGTTCTCTTTTTTTCTTCTTTTAAATTTGTGTTTATAGCTTCTAGACAGATCCCCTTCTTACTTTGTTTCTTTGTTTCTTTGTTTCTTTGTTTCTTTCTTTCTCTCTCTCTCTTTCTTTCTTTCTTTCTTTCTTTCTTTCTTTCTTTCTTTTTTCTTTCTTTCTTTTTTCTTTCTTTCTTTCTTTCTTTCTTTCTTTCTTTCTTTCTTTCTTTCTTTCTTTCTTTCTTTCTTTCTTTCTTTCTTTCTTTCTTTCTTTCTTTCTTTCTTTCTTTCTTCTTTCTTTTCTTTTCTTCCTTTTTCCTTTCTTCCTTTCTGTCTTTTTCCTTTTCCCCTACCTTCCTTCCTTTCTTTTTTCTTTCTTCCTTCTTTTTTTAACAGAATCATAGAACATGAATCATCTTGTTCTGCCTCATATTTCTATGCATTCGTACAATTGGAGAAAAAAGTGGATGGTACCAGGGGCAAATCAGTCTCATGAGCGTTGAGTGGAAATGAAAAATTATCAGACCTAAATACCCTACCCAAAGTCAATGACAATAGAATCAAGAGACCCAAACTACAACAAGTTCTACACTAAAAGGACCCATTATACTAGCATTCCAAGGGGCTAAGGATGAAGGTATGGGATGCATGCTGGGAGCAGTGGCACAGGGAGTTCAATACTGGTGGTGGGAATTGCTCTAATTCACTGTCACCTTGTACCTTAAATATAATTGTAATATCTTCCAGTTCCATACAAACTGCAGCAAAACTAAGTAAAATGGGTCAGGAGGAGAAAAAAATGTGTCAACTGATCTCACCCATTTGTAGAATATGAGGGACCAGATAAGGGAATAAGCAATATTAGCTTGACAAACCCTTATCCTTGGATTAAAATTTTTGTTAGTAAATAAGAGAGGAGCAGGAGAAGATTGGACATTTGACAGTGTATAGTAACTTTGTACATCAACACTAAACTCTTAACAATGCTGTAAAAAAAGTATGCCTCAACTAGCTATATAAAAAATATATGTAACTGTGAAAGACTTGTGATTCTCATTGGTCTCAAAAATTATAAAGACAAAAATCTGATAAAAAGATTTAAAAATAATATACTGATTTTTAAGGAAGAAATTCAAGAGATGGGCTTAGTATATATGTATGCATGTATGAATATGTATATGTACACACATATTTATGGCTTTCACTCCCCAAAAGTGGAATACATATTCTTCTCCAGTGTATATGGGAGATTATCCAAGATAGACCACGTAGTGGGCCATAAAACATGAATATATAACATAAAAATAGAAATTGTATCATCTATCTTATCAGACCATGCTGCACTGAATATGGAAGTGAATTGCATACAAAAATTGAGAAACAACTTTAATTTCAACTTGACTTTAAAGAGCTTACTACTGAACAATCAGTAGGTCAGAGAAGTCAAAGTGGAAAGCAAAAGACTTCTAGAAACAAATCAGAATGAAGACACAATCATAAGAATTTGTGGAACAAATCAAATGTGGTTCTAAGGGTAAAATTTAATAGCATATCTTAAGAAATTGGAAAATGATCAACAAAATGAGTCAAAATAAGAAAGGAGGAAATAAATAATAAACGTGAGGACAGATATTAATAAACTGGAAACAAGTAAACAATAAAAATCAATAAAAGCAATAGTTGGTTCTTTGGAATAATAAAGAAGTTCTATAAACAATTAGCAAGGTTTACAAAGAGAGAAACTTAATCAATTTAATCACAAATGCAAGGAAGATGTCACTACAGATAGATACTACAGAAATTTAAAGGGTAATAAGAGATTATTTGAGCATTTTTATGACACAAAAGAAGATAACTTGGATGAAATAGATAAATTTTTGGACTCCTATAACCTCCCAAGGAGGAACCAAGATGATCTATAAAATCTGAATGGATCTATAACTATTGAGAATAATAAAATGATAATCAAAATATTCCCCAAAACAAAATCTCAGGGCCAGATGACTTCACTAGTAAATTCTTTCAAACCTTTAAAGACAAACAACTGTCAATCTTATTCAAGATCTCCCAGGAAATTTAAGAAACAGAAACACTCCCAAGTAGTTTCTATAAAGCTACCATCACCCTGATAAAAGAAATCAGACAGACACCACACAAAAAGAGAATTACAGGACAATATCCACGATAAACACAGATGCAGTGATGCACAACAAAATACTAGCAAATAGAATTCAATAGCTCATCAAGATGGTCATTCACCATGACTAAGTAGGATTCATTCCAGAGATGCAATTATGGTTTTACATATGCAAGTCAATTAATATAATACTCCATATCAAAAACATAAAAATAATATGATCATAGCATTATATGCAGAGATGGCATTCGACAAATTCTAGCAACAATTCATGATAAAATCTCTCACAGGATGGGAATTGAATGACCCTTCCTTGATATAATCAAAGCTTTTCACTGCAGTTCCATGACAAGAATTACATTCGAAGGGAAAAATTAGAAGCCTTTCTCTACAATCTGGTACAAGACAAGGTTGAACCCTCTCACTATTTCTATACAGTATAGTACTGGAAGTAATAAGCATGACAATTAGACAAGAAAGAGTTATGAAGGGCATCCATATAGGAAAGCAAGAAGTCAAGCTCTCACTTTTTGCACATAACATGATACTGTATTTAGAAAATCTTAAAGACTACAACAATCTACTAGAAACAATAGATCTGTATATTAATGTGTCAGGTTTCAAAACTAATAAGCAACATTTCATTACCTTTTTATATTACAAACAATGATAGAAAAAAAAGAACTATTTTAAAAAATCCCATTCAAAATTGTGCTTCAGAAAGGCAAGTATCTTGGTGTCAACTTAAAGGGGTGAAAGGCCTTCACAAAGAAAACTACAAAGCACTATTTCAAGAAATAAAAAGGATGCAAGAAATTGGAAACACATACTATGCTCTTGGGTTGGGAGGATTAATATTATTAAAATGGAAACAATTCCCAAAGCATTGTACAGATTTAATGCAATTTCTCTAAGGATACCCATGATTTTTTCAAATAAGTAGATCAAACACTACTGAAATTCAAATAGAATAATAAACATCCACAAATACCTAAAGCAATCCTTGGGTAAAAGAAGATGGGATGCATCACTTTTTCCAGCTTCAAACTGTACTATAAAGAAGTAGTCATGACAAAAACATGGTATTAGCATAAAGGCAGACTCATAGATCAATGGAATAGAGTTAAATATTTTGAGACTGACTCTAAGGTATATGATCAATTAATCTTCGATAAGGGGTAAGAAACATAAACCTGAGCAAGAAAAACATCTTTAATAAGTGATATTTTGGAAGCTGGTCAACTACAAGCCAAAAAAGTGAACTCAGACCTCTCTATAATGCTGTGTACAAAAGTCAAATCAAAGTGGATTAAAAACATTGATGTCAGATCTCATACATAGAGGAAAATATAGTCAGGACCCTCCATGACATATTAACTAAAGACATCTTCAAGGAGGACACACCACTGTCCAAACAAGTGGAAGCAATTATAAACAATTGGGAATACATTAACATAAAAAGCTTCTGCTTTTTATGCAACTCAAGGAAATTCAAAGGAAACGGTGACCAGCATACAAAGACTCTCCACCAAATGGGCGAAACTATTCTCCCATTGCCTATTTGATAAATGATTAATATTCCAAATATACAAGGCATTTACTCATAGGCTCAAAAAACACACCTAGAGTCCGAAGTTTGCCCTGCATGCCAACTACTAGGGATGGACCCGAATTCGGTTCCCGGCATCCCTTATATGATCCCCAGAGCCTGCCAGCAGTGATTTCTGAGTACAGAGCCAGGAGTAACCCTGAGTGCTGTCAGTTGTGGCCCAAAATAAAAAAATAAACAAATAGACAAAAAACCACATCTAATTCCATCCAAAAATGGGGAGAATAAATGAACAGATGTTTTCTCAAAAAATAAATTCTGATGGCCAAAATACTTCACATCATTTATCATCAGGGAGATGCACATCAAACCAACAATGAGATATCATCTCACACCACACACACTGGAACACACCACAAAGAAAAAGACAAACCAGTGCTGTCAGGGAGAAAGGGAATTCTCATTCACTGCTGGTGGGAATGACTTGTCCAGCCATTTTGGAAAATCCTGTGGATATTCTTCAAACAACTAGAAATTGAACTTCCACTCAATTGAGCAGTTCCACTTCTCAGAATATATTCTAGGAGTCCAAA
This sequence comes from Crocidura indochinensis, assembly GCA_004027635.1. Classification (NCBI taxonomy): domain Eukaryota; kingdom Metazoa; phylum Chordata; class Mammalia; order Eulipotyphla; family Soricidae; genus Crocidura; species Crocidura indochinensis. The sequence goes on along the minus strand of PVKC010051889.1, from coordinate 4,993 downwards.
ACCACAGTGTAGAAAAGTTTTTTACATCCCTATGCTCATTACAGCACTATTTATAATAGCCAGTTTCTGGAAACAACCCAAGTACCTGTGAACAGATGAGTGGATAAAGAAACTGCGGCACATATCCAATGAAAGTTTAAGCAAGAGAATTTACCTACTCAGCTAATGGTCTAATTATCTTGCTTGTACAAACAAAATATATATATTTCCCTCTCTTTTAAGAGGCAGAATTCTATTTTTCGTCACATTTCCTGTACCAAAATGTTCTGACCGGGATCACTCTAACATGGTCAGTTCCACCCAGGAACCAACTGGCCTTTCTTCATGGTGATGGGACTATCTCCAAGGACTCAGAATCCTGACATTTGTGCATATTAATTATATTTTTAAAGTCTGTTCTGGTTCATTTTCCCCCCTCACTAAAATCATAATACAAATGAATCTCTCAGGAATTCATCAAATTGGCTGAGATACATATTTCAGAAAATAAAAAAAAGAAACTGTGATATATCTACACATTGGAATACTACAGAGCTGTTAGGAAAAATAAAGTCATAAAATTTGCTTATACATGAATAGATATGGAGAGTATTGTGCTGAGTGCAATGAGTCAGAGGGACAGATACAGACATTGTATGATCACACTCATTTGTGAGATATTAAAACAGACAGTAGGTAATAATATCCAGACAATAGAGATGAAGGCCAGTAGGACCATTCCATGGTATAGTACTTCCCAGAAATAGCAGGTGGGTGTAGTTAGGGCAGATTGGACTATTATGACAATGATGGGAATGATCACTCTGGACAAGAATTGGGTGCTGAAAGGAGATAAAGTGATAGGCATGATACACTCCAATAACAATATTGCAAACTCTAAAAGGAGCAGGAGGAAAGGAAAGTGAGATTGTGTGAGAGAGTTTGATAGTGAGAGTGAGGAAAGCAAGAGAGAAGAAAGCTGTCTCATATGCAGGCAGTGGGAAGGGTAGGAGAAAAGCTGGGACCTTGTTTGCGGGAAATGTGCTTTTTATATATTGATGTAGCTTTTTATATATTGCATGATTGAAACGCGATCTTTTTTATATATTGCATGACTGAAACTCAATAACTTTGTTCTAGGGGTGAAAATGTATTAAGAACAACCTTGTATCCATGGTATTTTAATAAAATAATTAATAAAATTATTACACGAAAGAGTTGAGTTTCCAAATTCATCTCTGACTTGAGGTCATAGTAAAAAATAAAGTATTCTATATTTATTCACAATGTTATATTTTTATCATACCTCCTGAGTATCCTTTTGTCAGGAACAAATACAACGACATTTTTATTGATATTTTAATATAAATACAAAGGTTTGACTAACTTCCAGCCAAGAAATCATGGATTTGCATTTTGTCTGAGGGCATCGATCGTTCTTGGCTTTCATCATGAATCCTGATTAAAGAGATAATAAAACCCCATGAGCAATCGTGCTATAAACCAAAGTGTCAAAGTTATAAAAAATTGTGCTTCTCAATGAGGCAGATGAGTGGGTGGGAGGGAAGCAGGGATAATGTGTGGATGGGAGTGGATACTGGTAAAGGGTCTGGTGTCAAAACATTGTATTCCTGAAACCCAAGCATGAATAACTTTGTGATTCAGACAATAAAAATAGCCAAGATTCAAAGGGCTCATTTATCTCCCTACTTTAAGCACACTTTCAAGCGCACTGGGTTTATTACTTTTAATAGGAAAACAACTTTAGCACAGAGGAAAGTTTCTTGAATCTGTACATGAGGTAAAAGCTAAGAGATTCTGGGTTTTACACAGAAACTAAAATCATATAAATATTCAGGCATAGGGAACAGAGGAGTAAGCAATTTTTACTCAGATACTCTTATTTGGAAAAGCTATTATTTATAAATACAAGCAACCAGTTATGACAATGCTCTCAGAGGTCAGAAATAAGTACTTTTAAATTGAGATCAAGTAGTTCCCTCAGGAAATACAATTTTTATGATCAATTTCCTGATTTAGGTGCTGTAGTTTTATTTTTTCTCCTTTCACTCTTTTGGATAGACATTTATTTAATTTATTCATAGAAGCATTTATCGAGTGCCTACTGTTTCCATATGCTATTCCAATTATCTTTTGAAAAGTATTCCATTTGAAAGGCTCCTAAAATAGTGGGAAGATAATGGATATATTAAACATTCAATTGTAAGAGAAGAATCTGAAGAAGTTTGAAAGGACTTTGGAAATATCTCATCATTCTTATGAGTTCCTCTGCTGATATTTAACAATAGGTCTTGAATACGGGGGACATATGTGAGGCTCTTTCATTTTTCAGTATTTGCAATGTATGTGTGAGATAGGAAATTATCCTGTTCATGCTTGATTATATACATGGAATCTCTCCCTGCCCTTTGGCTTCAGGTTTTATGCCACACAAAGTTTTGTCAGTCAACATCATAGCTTCCCATGTGACCAAATATGGAAAGCTTCTTTTTTTATCAGAGTCTACATAGAACACAGTTTATTTTTTTCCTAGAATGAAATGTTTTATGTGAAGGAATGAAGAGAGGGGACAGATAATAGAATAGCATGCCTCAAGAGAGGTAATTGCATTAACATACTATGGAGCAAAATATCATTATAAATTATACTTAAAATTATTATGATCTAGAACATATATTTGAAAATAATGTAAACATCTGTGGTTTTGATGTAAACAGTGATCACCTCTCAACATCACCAATTGCTCAGGACACCACACCAACTTACTTATGCTACTTTCTAGCACACTATTTTATCATGACCCCCATCTCTGTTTTCAGTTGTGTCCTTTGGCCCCAAGCAGTAATTAGGAAAGGTATCTTTTCATGATTCTCAGGCTACTGAGTCAGTAGTTCAGTGAAAGGGCCTGAGAATGCAAAGCTGCCCGAACCCAAAGTGCTGGGGATACACAGCCACTCTGGTGGTGCTATTGGTTCTTAACTCTGCGGTATTTGGGAATCTCGAAGACTTTACCCAAAGACTCATGGGATATTATGTTGTGCTAGAAATGGAACCCATGTCAGGAGCATACCAACCATGCACTAACTGTGGTCCTATTTTCCAGACATTGTAGTCCCATTTTTGTAGATCAAAACCAAGGATTTGTTACATCTAAGTTTGTCCATTTTTTTGTTTTGTTTCTCTATATAATACACATGAAAAATATTCTGTATTTATCTTATCAGTGAATTATATTGCTTACTATGATGCACTCCAGTTCCATGTAAGTTGAGACAAATTGCAAGTCATCAACTTTTCTTAACACTCTTTTATTCTGTATACAAGGTATATAAAAATAAACCAAGTTCTACAACCACAAAGTACCAAGATACTATGAAAAAAATAGAACAGACAATTCTTTGAAGAAGACAGAGAACAAATGTGTAAATGAAACAATGCTCATCACCATTTATTATCAGAAAAATCTAAATCAAAACAATACAACAATGCAACATTTGAGACAGGCATTCTACTTCTCTCACTCATTAAGATTGTCGTGATTAGTTATTAGTGTAGTTATTTCCCTAACTGCACCACTACTCTTTGTGGTGTAGGGGAATATTCTGTTTATGACTAAAGCCCAACTACAATCATGCTTGCAATCATGGTGCTTAAATAAAGATTTTATATATAAAAATAAATAATATGTAATTTCACACCAGTGAGAATGGCATATATAAAAATGGGAACAATTTGTGTTTGTTGTGGTGAAAATGGAGCTCTCTTCCAATGCTGGTGGGAGTGATGTCTGATACAACCCCTATAGTTAAAAGTATGGGGTTCTCAGAAAGAACACAGCTACCAGATGACCCATCAGTTCCATGTCTTGGTATCTATAGCCAGAACACAAAACCATCCATTCAAAAATATATCTTTATCCTATTATTCATCATAGCTCTTAGCAATAACTAGGCTATGACATCAATCTAGGTATCCTATTATATGAGTGAATAATTAAGATGTAATATACACACATAATATATATGTATATACATATATATACGCATCACTGAATACTATGCAGCTGCAAGGATGGAACCATGTAATTCACTGAAACTTGGATGAAACTGGAGGATATGATGTTAAGTGAAGTTAAGTTAGAAGAGAAAAATACATCCAATGATTTCACGTTTTAGCAGTATAGAAAATAACAGGATAAAGGAATGCAAAGTATCAAAGGAGATGCTTAGATTGCTTCTGATCCTAAATAATGACATGGAAGGAATGAAATAGAGTAGAAAAGCTAAAAGAAGTGCATGGGGTTGCAACCAGAGGAGGGGATAGGGGATTAAGGCACATTGAGGTTGTAGAGGTATGATAATCTATACATCATGCCACATTAAATGACAAATACAAACTACAGCAACAAAGGAAAATTGTACCTGGAAATTAGTGAGTGAAGTTCACACCGGTGGTGAGATTGATGTCAGAAAACTGTAAGCTTAAAACATCAGTGAAATACTTTGACAATCACAGTGCCTTAACAAAAATAATTAAAATAATAAATAAGCTGATATAAATAACAATATATTGAAAACACTTGTCTAAAATCAAACATTGAAAAAACATGGAATTTATAAAATTGCATCTTAAAGAGCTCCAACAGGAAATGACAAATGACTCAGGACAAACACAGAGTTATTTCACTTACATATGGCAGAATAATTGAACAAGGAAATGCAATGTGTTAAAGGTTAAATATCTAGATTATCTTTGAAGAGTATTGGGAGAACTGAGAAGGGAAGTAATGGAGGGGTAAAAAAGAAGAGATGTATTGGAAGTATGTAAGGTACTTGCCTACACACTATTGATCTGCGTCTGGTCCCTGGTAATATATATGGTTCTTAGAGCACTGTCAGGAGTGGTCCCTAATCATGGAGCCAGGAGTAAGCAATGGACACTGCTGTGTGAGTTAAAATTTACACAAGTATATATTTATGTAATTGTTTTCCTC
>PVKC010051888.1:0-10352 GCA_004027635.1 Crocidura indochinensis | reverse complement strand
AAAAAAGAAAAAAGAAAAAAACAAGAAAGTAAACCTGTGAATATAACACAATATTTTTTTTCTTTTTTAAAAATATGGAACGCTTCACGAATTTGCATGTCATCTTTGCGCAGGGGCCATGCTAATCTTCTCTGTATCGTTCCAATTTTAGTATATGTGCTGCCGAAGCGAGCACAACACAATATTTTTATTTTTCAAAATAATATCTCTATTTATGGGGCTGGAGAGATAGCATGGAGGTAAGGCATTTGTCTTTCATGCAGTAAGTTGGTGGTTCGAATCCCGGCATCCCACATGGTCCCCTGAGCCTGCTAGTAGCGATTTCTGAGCATAGAGCCAGGATTAACCCCTGAGCGCTGCCGGGTGTGACCCAAAATCCAAAATAATAACAATAATAATAATAATAATAATAATAATAATATCTTTAAACACCATGATTACAAACATGACTGTAGTTGGATTTCAGTCACAAAAAGAACACCCCCCCTTCACCAGTACAACATTCCCACCACCAATGCCCCCCAACTCCCTCCTTCCACACCCCCTGTTTGTATAATTTTTTATTCTGGGGGCAATGTCTTTAGCACAATCACCTGTGTCCTTTAGAATTTATCTTATTTTTCTTTAAAGGTTAAATAGAATTGTAAGCCCCTGCACATATCTAAAGTTTTACTATTCCTCTAAGACTTTATTAAGAAACCAGGTTGTGGGGCCCGGGAGATAGCATGGCGGTAAGGCATTTGCCTTTCATGCAAAAGGTCATCGGTTCGAATCCCGGTGCCCCATATGGTCCCCCGTGCCTGCCAGGAGCAATTTCTGAGCATGGAGCCAGGAGTAACCCCTGAGCACTTCCAGGTGTGACCCAAAAACCACAAAAAAAAAAAAAAAAAAGAAACCAGGTTGTTTGTTCTTTTTTTTTTGGGGGGGGGATCACACCCGGCAGTGCTCAGGGGTTACTCCTGGTTTCATGCTCAGAAATCGCTCCTGGCAAGCTTGGGGGACCATGTGGGGTGCGGGGATTTGAACCAATGATCTTCTGCATGAAAGGTAAAAATACCTTACCTCCATGCTATCTCTCCAGCCTTCAGGCTGTTTGTCACTTGTAATAGTAATGATGGTAACTTTTGACACTATGTTGTAAATACAAAAATAGCTAGGTTTTAATACGATTATATAACTTGTGTACAAAACAAATCATTTAAAGTCATCTTTTGTAACTGAAGTCAGAGGGGGAGTAGAAAGATTGACAGAAAAATGGAAAACTCAAGAAGACCAACTAAATTATGACAACCTAAAATTGTTAGTTTCATCTATGAAAAGACCCATACAAGTTAACTGATATTTACTATAGACTGCTCAAATTCCAGATAAGTAGCAGTATTTATTAATTAACTATCTCCCATTTTTATTTTCTTTCTATACTTTTTTTGTTGACTCTTTTTGGGATCAGAGCAATAGTACTGTTGGTAGGGAATTTGCCTTGCATATGATTGATCCAGGTTAACCTCCAAGTTCCAGTAAAGAAGACTCCTGTAGAGAGCCAGGAGTAAGTCTTGAGCACCTCTGTGTGTTACCCAAAAGCCAAAAAAAGGGACAATAATTTTGTGACATCATTTTTCCATTAATCACTCATATTTAATACCATTTTTATTAACAACTGGGTTGAACATATGTGACTTTTTCTTATGGGTGTAATCATTGTAATGTGGTTGTAGATTTGAGCCTATAGGAGTAATTTTGATAAAAAATGTTCACAACAGCCATAAAATTATGACTGATGTGTTTATGACCATGCTGTAATATCTAGCATATTTCTAAAAGAGAGTTTCTTACTTGATTTGGCATTAATATGAAATTATTCCTCAGCTCAGAAATATAACCCACAACATTGAGCTCATGATTTGCATGTAGGAGGTTTGTTTGGGTTTGTTCCTAACACCATATGGTCTCCTGAGCACTGCAATGAGTGTCTCTGAATACAGAGTAGAATATAACCCAGAGTACTGATTTCTCTCCAAACTTGTGGGGAAATTCTGGGTTCACTGAATGGCTGGTTTCCCTAAGAGTTGATGGCTGCGCCTATAGCTTGCTTTTAGCTGCTTGCAATTAGTGGTGTACTTGTTTGTGTTGGTGCCAACTCTGGAATGGACAGGTCAGCAGCAAACAGTGGCACACAAGAAACCAGAGAGTCACAGGAGAAAGTGTATTTTGGTCAGGGGGTATCAAGCAACCTAGCCTCTTGAATCAGACTAAACCAGCCAAGCTTCTAGGTCTTTGCTGCTTTCCCTGCCATTTTTATTAGCCAGAGTTTAACATCAACCACCTGAAGGTCATAGTTGATTCAATTAAGGGTACTTGTACTAATTAACTCAGAAAAGATGAAAGTAAAAAGTGATTTTTACAGTATGACAACACAAACTGAAAGTTATTATTTACTGGTAGTTTTTATATTTGGTTTTTGTATTAATTATTAATTATAAAGAATCCTAGTGTGGATGGTGGATGGATGGTGGTGAGGCCTTTTCGGCTTGGCCCGGTGCCTGCAGCTCCTTTGGCCCACGGGTCTGTAGGCGAAGAAATGATCCACAGTCAGATGAAGTTTTAGGAGACACCCAGCTTTGTCACAAGGCCCAAACCTCCATGCGTATATCCCTCAATGGCCTCTAAGCTACGCAGCCTCTTTCCTGCTGCTCTGCCTCTATCCTGGGTCTGATTTCTCCCTTTGCCCCATCTGCCTCTCTCCTCCCCCACCCCGGGCAACTCCTAATTACCAGCCACAGACCCCTTCCAGCTGTGGGAGGGTCTCACCATCCAGGTGAGGTTAACATTTGGCTTTGGGGAAAGGTAACATTGGTAATGGAACATTTCCTACAGACTAGTTTCTGGTGCTGTACATTTCAATCAGTGTGTCCCCTCCACTCTGAAAATACTTAGTGCTAGTTCTGTGGGTGGAATTGATGCTATGATAAGACTCTGACCCTGCCTTTAGAGTTTTCACTAAATACTAAAGAGATGGCACAACATATGGTAGGAGTATGCCTGGAGGCTGTTCATTCCTATGCCTTTACAGCTGCCAATACTTTGCCATGAATGCCATTGCAAACCATATGCATATTCCATTTAACCCAAGTGGATGCTTCCCAGCTCCCTTCTCCTTAGCTGGATTAAAATAAAATCCTCACAGATTCTTGGGCGCGCGGGGGTAATTGAAGTGAGAAAAGATTACACTTTTCACCAAATTCAGTTTGAGCACAGTGCTGTTATTACTTCTGGGATGTTTTCTGGAAGGGAAAGCTACAAATTTTTCCTTATTGACTTATAGCAGATTCTACAGTGACAGGTGTGAAATAAGTGAACTTTGGCAATCTTTACCTTCATTTTTTTTGTATTGATAAAACACTTTTTTTCTTCTGCTTCTGATTTTCATCTTTTCAAAGAATTGTATTATCATTTGTGTTGCAGCTCAGAGAAGCCTTTTCTGACTTTAGGTGGCACTCATCCTTATTTTTGATCCTCTGAATGTATGTCTTTTTTTAATCTCTTCTCTTGGAAACTTGAGTTTTTTTATTTATCATATAATTTCTCCAGTAAGTGGAAAGCTCCAAGAGAATAGGGATTTTACCTAGTCCTAGACGATTCATAACTGCATTATTTGTCTCTCACGTTATTTAAATGATTCTTGGATCAATCAATGAACCATAAACACAAAAGCATATGAACCATAAAAACAAAGCAAATACACATCTTTTTTAATTGGCTGAAGCATATTCTTTGTTTGAACAAATTCTAATTTCAGCCACTTATCTCAGGGTTGTTGAGAAAAGCAAGGGTTTCTGCCCCTCCTCAGATGGCAAAGATGGCAAAATTTTGCAGAGCAACATGTCATTGGTCACCTGTCTTCACTGTTTACTGAATTCCTTGCTTCTGGCAATTGCAGATGAATACTCATTCCCCTCCCCAAATACCCTCTGCAGCATTTCCCTCTGAGGCCGTGTCCCTGTTCCCTGGGCAGCAGTATAGTGGTCTGCAAACTTGAGACAATCTGGACTCTCCAGATCTAAACTTCTTTATTGCTTTTCTCTGAGTCACTTCTCTGGATTTTCTCTTCTGAGATACCTTGCAAAATCATTTCAAGGGATCTTAGGCCTTAAAAAGCTAGAAATTACAGTGTTCACATTTTATTCCTACTTAGTACAAGTTTCCAAGTTAAGGAATTCGAAAGTTTGACCTTTTTCTTTTCTTTATTATATCCCTTTCTTTTTCTTTTCTTTTTTTTTTTTTTCTGTTTTAGTTTTTGGGCCACACCCGGTGATGCTCAAAGGTTACTCCTGGCTAGTACTCAGAAATTGCTCCTGGCTTGAGGGACCATATCGGATGCCAGGGGATCGAACCCGGTCCGTCCTAGGTTAGCATATGCCAGGCAAATACCCTACCACTTGCACCACTGCTCCAGCCCTGCTCTCTGTTATTTCTGCTTACTCTGTTTGTATATTAAAGTTCCCCCATCTCATAATCTGACTTTGGAGAAAAAAAATCAAAGATAATTAAGCTAAGATGAATTTTTTTTTTGGTTTTTTTTGGGGGGCCACACCCGGTGACGCTCAGGGGTTACTCCTGGCTATTTGCTCAGAAGTCGCTCCTGGCAGGCACGGGGGGATCATATGGGGAACCGGAGGATCGAACCGCGGTCCATCCTAGGTTAGTGCAGGCAAGGCAGGCACCTTACCTGCAGCGCCACCACCCGGCCCCCCAAGATGAAATTTTTAGAGTTGGTCCAGTCTGACTGATATTTTTCCAAGAATAAATGAGGATACATACAGGTACAGAGAGAAAATAAAATAAAGACACAAGGGAAAAATAGCCAACCACAAGGCAATGAAACAGGCTTCATAATCCCTGTAGATATCTTCATCTCTGGATTCCAGTCTTCAGAATTGTAAGAAAGTTTTTTTTTTTCCTTTTTGTTTGGCATTCACACCCATCTGTGCTTAGCTCTTACTCCTGGGTCCTGGCTTTGTGTTCAGGAATCATTCCTGTTATTCTCAGATGACGCTGTGCAGTGGTTGGGGCTGAATAAGGACCAGCTGTGTGCAAAGTAAGTTCCTTACCTACTGTACTCTGGCTCTGGTCCCTGATTTTTCTTCTTAAAGGCACCCAGTCTGTGCTACTTCGTTAAGGCATCTTTGGCAAACAAAGGTATTTTCTAAGACTGGGAGATTGGGTAAGGCAGCAGCTCTGACTTTGTGGGAGAAGAGAGGTCGCCAAAGAAATCTCCTTAGCTTTGCAAACCTCCTAGATGGAACTTAAATCACCAGAGAAGAAGCAGTAATAATTCTTCCCAAGCCACATTCTTATTGAAAGCAAGAAAGAGCAAGGAAGCAGAGGAAATGCCGTAGGCAAGCCTGAGGGTATCTGTTTTCACACAGTCTTCCTTGTCTCTCAGTGGCATATGCTGAGCACAACACCACCTGCTCAAAAGGCATTTCAAGCACATGCATTCCAGGAAACAACACACATCCCTGAGCTGCATAAGGCCTATTAGGGTCAGCAGTTGTGCATTTATGATTTCCTAGTACTTAAAATTGCATAACTATTAAATGTGATCTTACCAATGTCCATCCATCATGCTGATTATCTTGATATTATTTCTTTTAATACCAAGGATAAAATTTTAATATTTGCAGTGAATTCTAACCAGCAAGAGCAAACTTTGAAAAGGTCTATATTGTCTTTGGAATATAAATATCTTCTTATATACTTCTTTATTTGCAGTGCTAGAGGGTTGAATCCAGGACCTCACACATGAAAGGCAATTGCTCTTTTACTGTTATATCTCTTCTTGCTATATTATTTTATATCTTTCTGTTAGATTTTGCAGTGGAAGAAATAAAACATTGACAAAATACATGGTTTCTAAACCCCAAATATAACATAGATTATGTAGAGTTCGTGACAGCTCCAAATACTGAGTGTAATACATAAGAATGATTTGATCTATTTAGAAATTTAAAGTAGCAAAACACAATAAATAGTAAATATTGAGGTGTTACATTACTATTTCATTCCTTGACATTAGAAACAAATACCATGAAGTCTTTTAGAGAAAATGTCTACAGATATTTTTAATATATTTACCTATAATTTCATTGTTGAAAATGTACGCATACATACAAACAGAACTATTTTTTGGGGGGTCACACCCGGCAGTGCTCAGGGGTTACTCCTGGCTCCATGCTCAGAAATTGCTCCTGGCAGGCACAGGGGACCATATGGGGCACCGGGATTCGAACTGATGACCTTTTGCATGAAAGGCAAATGCCTTACCTCCATGCTATCTCCCGGGCCCAAACAGAACTATTTTTATTCTCTACCTCTGCACATCAAAATTTTATAGTTTGCTTTTGCTTTTATAAATGAGGATTTTGGTTTGCTTTGATATTGAAATCATGGTACATTGTTCCAATTTTGATCATTCTAAATTTCACATAATTTTATAACAATATACTTTTTTGCTAAATGCTTTTTTCTCCAAAAAAATGTTTTAATCTAACTTTTGAAGATCAACCTTTATCTCTTAGAATAACATGAAAGAATTAACAGACATTAGCTCAAACTGGAAAATAATGGTATTTTTGAGTGAAAATTTGAATTAGAAAAATAAATAAACAGAGGTACAAGACAGGCTAGATGTTAAATGTGAAATTTTTATAGGATTAGTAATTCTGAGTAGAATATGATTGCTTCATAATATACTCTCATAAGTTATGTACCTAATGTACATAGTTATCAATATTGGGAAGATGGTATTGCATTCTGAATGAATAATAAATGAATAAAAGTTTGTAAAATAAAACCTGTATGCTATTAAATCAAGTGATAAGTAGTACAAGAATATAATTTTCAAGACAATTTCTTGTCCTTAAAAAAATATTTTTTGGGGACCCGGGAGATAGCATGGAGGTAAGGCGTTTGCCTTTCATGCAAAAGGTCATTGGTTCGAATCCTGGTGCTCCATATGGTCCCCCGTGCCTGCCAGGAGCAATTTCTGAGCATGGAGCCAGGAGTAACCCCTGAGCACTGCTGGGTGTGACCCCCCCAAAAAAAAAACCAAAAAAAAAATTTTTTTTGTTCTTGCTTCACTCCTTTTTTTATTTTTTTTTATTTTTAATTATGAGAACAAAGATGCAAAGAAAGAGGACAAGGTAAAGTTACAGTGGAAGGACAATCACCCATAAACAGAATTCGCAAAAGTCCCCTTGCTGATATCTTAACATTGGACTTTCAGCCAAAGACTATTAAGAAAAATAAAACAGAACCCATGTACCACTCTTAATTTTCTGCTCTCTACATGTCATTTCCTCACACAGAAAACAGGATTATGTGCTCTTTGACTAGTAGCCTACTTCTATTTCTCTATTAGTCTATTCAGCCCATTAGAAATAGGATTTTTTTGCCCTCCTTCACCACAAAATTAGCCTGTTAACATTTCCTGGATGCTGAGAAGGAGGCGTAGAATTCTTGGTTATAAACAGAGAACTTCATTACTTTTAGTACAGCAATCAGCACACATATCAGGATGTTTACATTAATGCATCTTGCTTCAAACTCCATAGGAGTGACATCATATGACATAGACCATAGACCGATGCTATTTACAATGGGTTTGCATAATAGTTAAGAAACACTAAGTGTAAATAATCCCTAGTTTTTGTTCTATTTGAATTTTACTGGAAGCTAGTAACTTGCTGCTTATTCCAGATTGACATACTGCTGCTTGCCTACAGATTACTTATCGCAAACACAATCTTGAGAAATGGAGCAAGAAAGAGACAGCAAGATCGTAAGTTCTTTCTTATCCGGAAAGACATAAAGGAACTCTAGAGACCAATGTAGGACTGTCAGTCTCAGTGCACCACATGAAGGCTTTACTTTCATGTAGGAATAGGAATGGGAGGATATTGTCCCTGACAGCTATCCAGAAAAGGTTTATTGAATAATAAATTAATTATTCACTGGGCCAAGGGGAATGCTCTTGAATTAGGTCTAGATTTAATAACCATTCATGAACTAATTTCTCTGCTAGGAAAGAAGCATTACTCTGTCTTGAACCAACTCATATATTTACAGATGTGGGGGAAATAGTTTTTACTTAATTCAATAGATACCATCAATAAGGAATTAGGCACAATATTAAGGAGGCAGTCATTCCTTACTCCACATAGTCTCTAGGTCAGGGGTCTCAAACTCGCAGCCTGCGGGCCTTTTGCGGCCCTCCATACAAATTTTGTGGCCCGTGGCCAGCCTTCAAATATCGTAGTATTTGCGATTATTCGCATTAAATCGAAAATCGAAAAATCACATTAGTAAGAAAAATTGCATTAAACATTCACATACCCAGAGCAGTTCCGTTCGGGGTATGCAAATGTTTAATGTGATTTTTTTGTGATTTCTTTTCTTACCAATACGATTTTTTATTGCTAATATTCGGTAAGAGAATAATCGCGAATAATTTACGCCTAGTGTAGACATCATTTCCGCTGCTTCTGCCCGCTGTCCCTTGCATTATCAGAGGCCTAAGAGAGAAAAGGGAGAGAACTTTATTACAGAATTAGATTTTGTCATACCTTCGTCATAACTTCATCAAAGCCTGCAGTGAAGAGAAAGATTGATGACGAGCACAGACAATTTCAGGAAAAGTGGGAGACATGGTATTTCTTTGTTGAGCACAGGGGCATCCCACATGTCTTATTTGCTCAGAGAAAGTTGCAGTGCACAAGGAATACAACTTGAAACACCATTATTCAAATAAACATGCTGAGGAATTTGCAAAATATCAAGGAAATGAAGAGCCAAGCGGGTTGCCAGTCTTCAAGCATGTCTAATGAGACAACACGATTTCTTCAAGAATGCAACCAAAGAGAATGTTGTATCAGTCAAAGCTAGTTACATGGTTAGTAAGATGATTGCTAAGGCAGGGAAACCATTCACAGAAGGAGAGTTTGTTAAAAATGCATGTTGGGGCCTGGGAGATAGCATGGAGGTAAGGCGTTTGCCTTTCATGCAAAAGGTTATCGGTTTGAATCCGGTGCCCCATATGGTCCCCCGTGCCTGCCAGGAGCAATTTCTGAGCATGGAGCCAGGAGTAACCCCTGAGCACTGCCGGGTGTGACCCAAAAACCACACACAAAAAAATGCATGTTACAGGCTGTTAGTATTATCTATCCAGAAAAAAAAGTATTATCTGTCAGTTTAGCAAAATCAGCCTTTCTGCCAACACTGTGGCAGAGCACATTTCTGACATGTCAAGTGACATTTATCAACTGTGTGAGAAAGCCGAATGTTTTGATGCATATTCAGTTGCTCTTGACGAGGGCACAGATATAACAGACACTGCGCAGCTCACAATTTATGTCCGTGATGTTGATTGCAATATTGAATTGACAGAGGAGTGCTCACAATAATTCTAATGCATGGTCAGACTACCGCTAATGAGATATTTTGGCATCTGTGTGATGCCATTGAGAATGTAGGTTTGCCATGGAAGAGGTTTGTTGGAATAATAACCGATGGAGCGCCATCAATGAGAGGAAAAAATGCACTGGTGGCACTTGTTCAAAAAAAAAAAAAAACTCGTAAAGGAGGGTGTAGAGAAGGCTATTGCTCTTCACTACATTATCCACCAGCAGGACCTTTGCAATAAATGCCTGCTGTCTGACATTGTGATGTCTGTTGTTGTGAAATGCATCAACAAAATTAGATCCAGGGGCTTAAAGTACAGGAGGTTCCGTGCTTTTTTAGAGGAAATGGAGTCAGGATATGGAGATGTGCTCTATTTCACCGAGGTACGTTGACTCAGCAGGGGGAAATGTCCTGAAAAGATTTTTTGTGTTGTGAGAAGTGAAAGCCTTCATGGAAAAGGATGGGAATGCTGTTTCTGAGTTGAGTGATCACAAATAGCTCATGGACTTAGCTTTTCTTATTGACATCACACATAAACTGAATGTACTAAACAAGATGTTACAAGGCCCGGGGCAGCTTATCAGTGCTGCTTCTGACAACGTGAGAGCATTCTCCACAAAACTTGTGTTATGGAAAGTCCAGCTCTCTCAGACAAACCTTTGCCATTTTCCAGCATGCAAGGAACTTGTGGATACAGGCATACCATTCAGTGGTGAGAAATATGTTGATGCTATTTTTAAGCTAGAGAAGGAATTTGATCACAGATTTGCAGACTTCAAAAAGCACAGAGCCACTTTCCAAATTTTTGTGGACCCCTTTTCCTTTGATGTGCAAGATGCCCCTCCTGTGCTTCAAATGGAGCTCATTGACCTGCAATGCAACTCTGATCTCAA
>PVKC010051887.1:0-10348 GCA_004027635.1 Crocidura indochinensis | reverse complement strand
GGCACAACTAAAGTCACAAGTACTAACTAGACCAGGCAGATGGTAGATTTTATATTCTTCAGACAGTGACTAGAAGTCTGACACCACAGGCCTTGGGTATGCAAAGGACTGGGTGATGGTCTGGGTCTTGAAAGCTCAAGGTCCATGGCAGAGATGCATACTGAATACATGTTTACAGAACAAGATGAGCCACCAGAGGCAAAGGAGAAAAGTGCTGAAGTCATAGGAAGGAAGGTGAGATAATGTTTGTCTGGAGTCAGAGGAGGCAGCTTGGGGGAAAGATGTAGAGAAAAAGGATGCTTGAAATGGTGACCAACAGTTTATAAAAAGCTACCTAAGATACTACTCAGTGAGAGCATAAAATATTATCATCAAGTCCAGTTTTATTCAATAATGAAGTACTGTACTCCACTTTGGATTATAACAGAATGCATCTTCATGTAAAACATTTCAGGAAATAAAGAGAAAGTGGGAAAAGTAAGCAGAAGAAGCATTGATTCATTTGAAAGTTCTTAAGTTTTCCCAGTTTTGACGTCAAATGTTACCAGATTCTTGGCTATAACTTAATACAATCTTACAAGGGTGCACAGAGCTAAAGAGAAGCCATTCCAGAGAATATCAGTAATGACCATGTGTTCATGGGCTCAAATGTTATTTCTCCTCCACAGAGATTAGATGAAAAGTTTGGACATTACTGACCATCACCCTTTAGCTTTATGGTCAGGAGCTTTTAAATTGTAAATAGAACAAGGACAAGGAGGCATTCTCAGGTCCCATAATTATAAAAAAAATATTAAAAAATAATTACTCAGTGGAAGAAAAGCTTTTTTTCTTTGCTAGTGACAGAAGCCAGAAGAAAACAGCAGATCAGTAATCGATGCTCAGCAATTTTTTTTATGATAAAAAGAGATAAAAATTCATGAAGCTCACCACAAAGAGTGGTGAGTGCAGTTAGAGAAATAACTACACTGAGAACTATCATAACCATGCGAATGAATGAGGGAACTGGAAAGCCTGTCTAGAGTACAGGTGGGGTGGGGTGGGATGAAGGGAGATTTGTAACCCTGGTGGTGGGAATGTTGTACTGGATGAAGGGGGGTGTTCTTTACATGACTGAAACCTAATCACAATCGTGTTTGTAATCAAGATGTTTAAATAAAGATATAAAAAAGAGATAAAAAGATAAGGATGGAAAAAGGAAAAAGAGACAGAGAAGGAGAAACATGTAAGTGGAGAGGTGGAATATTCTAGATGTAGGATTGATGTCGTTGCTTGGAAGTTGAAGGCAGCTACTTGACCATTCTATTATATGAACAGGACATATGGTTGCTAAGTTAGTCATTATTCAAATCTAAAGGAAAGAATGGGAGTCTGAAAGGCAACTTAAGGCAGAGGTGGAGAACACGAACTTGATTAAAGTGCAATGGAGTCGAGAACTATTCTGGAAAAATTCTGGAAAAATAAACAATAAAACTTGATGAGGGCTAGGGGACTCAAAGAAGCTAGTATGGAAATGGGAATTTCATAGGATGCACAGAATCTGGCAGGCTTGCATGGAACTGTAGAAAAGGAGCCTTGAGGCACGGGGACTGACTCCCTAAGTAGTACAGAAACAGTCAGCCTAAGAAAGTATTTCTTCAGTTAAGAAGAGATATTTGTGTCTATGATACATAAAGTGATTTTTAGGGGACTAGGATACAAAAATAAAGTCCCATCCTCATGGGACATACAGTCAAGTAGAGTAATAGAATTATATGAATATAAGAATGTCCAACTGAAGAACATGCCAGCTCCGAGAATATGATATTGAAAAATAAAGCAGGAGAGAAAAATAATGTAATTTAGGGATGGCATGTCCTTATTTTAATTGATCGGGAAGACCTTCCCAATAGGACTCCCAGAAGTGACATTGTAAGGGAGTAAAGGAGTAACATTTGAAATTAGAAGTGAAAGAACAAAGGTGGAAAAGCAAGTATCATGGCATCATGGTAGAGAGGCACTTGCTAGCCCGAATGAAGAACACAGGGTCAGGGTAGCAGGAATGGTGTGAACAGGAAGGAGCAAGAGGGATCAATTGGGACAGACAGAATGATGAGTGGATAAATGGGGGAAGAGAGTGGGAGTTGGAAACTAGTGCATTATTTTTCCTTTCCTTGCTCCTTCCCTTCTTTTGAAGAATGATCCTAGCATGTTATAAGCTTAAAGGATTAAGTGATGTGATCTGTTAATGCAGTTGAACTGGTAGGACAGGCAGAAAAGAGGAAAAGAGGAGGGGCCTGTGGATTCCCTTGTCAGTGAAGGATTGACACAATCTTGAGATTTTAGGGGAAGACAGCTGCATTCATTTTTCATTCTCGGGGTTCATTTGCTCTATGAACTCTTTTCCTTTGCCCTCACTTGAAATTTGTAGTGAATTTCTAGGATTCCTCCATTTTTACTTAACACTAAGTCTTGGGTCTCCCTATAAGACTCTAATTTAAGATTCCGTGACATCTAATGAAACATGTTCCATGACAATGATATCAGTTTACTTCAGGCTTAGCAAATGTCTAGAGGGGCCTGCTCAGCGGTATCCTCTGTAGTCTCCACCATTTCAGCCAGCATGCTTGTGCTGCCTGGCTTCACCTACTCAGCAACCATGTGACTAGTGAAGCTCTCCCATAGTGACAATACTATTTGTTTTGGACACAAAATACAAATGGTTGTATTCAGGGCTTTCTCCTGACTATGTGCTCAGGGACTGCTCCTGGTAGGGTCCTGGGGAACATATATGGATTGAACCTGGGATGGCCATGTGTAAGGCATGATTCTTCCTCTCTGTATTAATTCTCTAGTCACTAATAACATAACAGTTTTTGAATGTCCTAGAAGCAGGGTGAATATCCAAACTGTGCTTTGGATGATTCAATCCATGTGCCCATTGGCGACTCATCCCTCAGAACAGGCCTCAAGTCAGCTACTGCTGGTTTGCCCTTTTCTTCCTTCTCTTCTTTCCCTGCCCCCTATTTTGCCTATCCCCAGACTTCAGAGGGTTTGGCTGTTTCTTTTCTGTAACAATCTGATCAACTGGCTCCCTTGTGCCAGAAGCATCTTATAAAAGTGAAGACCCCATGCTTTCTGCTGGAATAACTGATACATCAGCCTGTCTGGGTCCCTTTCCTTAGTCTTGGCTTCTGAATTCTTCCACTTTCATTTCGTGTCTCAGAGTAGTTTTTAACACTAAAACGAGTATTACCAAACTCATCTGTTTGCTCCAGATATGTACATCTGTACAGGTAGGCTAACTTCTGGGGCCTTTCCCTCAAACTTCATGATTGGAAGCCTCCCAATTGTAATATCCTGCTACTAATAGCTTGGGCTATATGGTGCAAGGACGTTGTAGAAAAGGGGGAGAAAGTACACAGAGAACAAAAATACTTATCTTTACTTTCAAGGCAATAGAGAATTGTAGCGATTGCCCATTGGGACTGAGAAGAGAGAGAGAGAAAGAGAGAGGAAGACAGAAGAAAAGAGAGAGAGGAAGAGAGGAAAAGGGAGAGGAAGAGAGAGGAAAAAAGAGAGGCAGAGAGAGGGAGAGAGAGGAAAAGAAAGAGGGAGAGAGGAAAAGAGAAAGAGGGAGAGAGAAAAAGAGAAAGAGAAAAGCCAAGTATACATTTTATTGCTCCTGGAGTCAGAGACCTGTGACTGCTACCTAGAGGTTTATGAGAGAGATAGATGGAAATTTACCAGACTGGGAGAGGCCCTGATTCAAAAAAGAATGAGAAAGGAATAGATACAAACAGATAGCATCTCTCTGATGCTTTATTCTACCAACCACCCCTGCTGTGGACCAGTAGGTGCTGCTCTGGTCACTATCGACTGGGCCCTCTGCAACTATCCAAGTTTTCCCTTTTATACCCAGCATGATGAGGGGGCATGTCCAGGGTTGTGTCCAGGTTTGACTATCATCATAGTGTGTTTATCCAAAGGTATGTCCAAGTTCAACTGCCTCACATCAATAGAGAGTCATAAAGACCTTTTGAGCAGAGGTCATATTGGAAAAAGGTGATGGATTTCTAGACACTAGACATTCTAATAGTTTCTTTTAGAATTGGGAAATACAGACTTAGAATCACATTGGATATTTAAAACCACTAGGATATACTTCCCTAATTGCCTGAATAACGATCCTCAACATTCCACAGTCATGTACCTTGCCCAGGTTTCTTTCTTCACTCAAGCACTCACCCTTTCTTGCAGGTAAACTGCCAACTTGCCACAGAACCCAATAGTTGTCCAACTTCACACCAGAATCCTTAAGCCTGCAGTAATACACTCAGGCAACCTTTTGTGAGTCCTTTATTTTTAATTCAGAATAACCACTGCCCATCTCTTATGAGCCATATATAAAAATGGGGAGGCAGTGGCAAGAGATGAATGGTCAACTTGAAGGAAGAAAATGAAATAAGCAATTATTTCATTAAGGAGAGTATTTTATATTTGTCCTGATTAAATCATCTTTAACCACCTGGCTTCTGTTCAAATCAATGTGAATCTTTAAGGGCATCATCTATTAGCCTGCAGCAAAATGTTCTGTGACTGACTCATTCATTTATTCCTTCATATGTCAAATGACTAAGCTGGCCATGCTAAGAGTTGAAAGGCTGGAAGAATGGCAATGCAACATCTCAACTCATTGTGCGAGGGAAAAGACAAGGAGCTATACTTTCAAATTCAGTTAGTCAACAGATACTTTAAAATTCCATTCCATTCATTCCTTTAATAGATATTGAATATCTACCTCTTATGCTCTGTGCTAGCCACCAAGGTCACAATGGTAACAAGGTCCCTGGGGAAATGCTCAGAGATGGGGCTCCCAGGCTTATAGTGGACTCCTAAAATTATCACCAAGCATAGTGATCCTCTGCTGAATGCTAGAGAAGACTCTCAGCTTTGTGTAGAGAAAACCTCCAAGTCTACCATGCTCACTGGAAGACTTGATTCCCTCTATTATTTGGATGCAATATTTTCCCCTCCCAATCAAAGATCACAGGGCATAAAGGCTACTCTTAGCCATACTTGCCCAAGTAGGATAGATGATTCAATGGTCGGGCTAGTAATTCAATTCTGCTCAGGGACAGCAATATGAAGGGTCAACAGATCCACATTCCATATACTCTGAGGACCAAGTAGTGCTAGGAATCAAATTAGGTTCCTTGTACATCCTCATTTATCTCAGTTTTCTGAGTCTCTCACTGCTCCCCTGAAAATGTTTTTATAAACATAATAATTTCTCAACATAATATTGATTACACATTCACAACAGAAAACTTAAAGAAGAAAAGAGAAAACTAGATAAGTAACATTATCTTGGAGAGAAAAAGGACTATTATTTCAGGTTGTGTCACTCTCTCCTCTGATCTAAGTATCTAGTTCAATATCACTGTCTTACAGAAGCCTTCATTTGTCATTTGAACCACACATCAAGCTCTAGTCTTTAAAAGTTCTATGGAAGAAAACATGCATGCAGAGTGTGTTGAAATATGTGTATTTAAAAAAAGTAAGATAATTTAATATAGTTTTTAGATCAATTTTAAATTAAATATACTAATCCAATGATAGCTAATAATATAAAATTATAAAACTGAGGACAAGGAAAACTACATGTAATTCATAAAAGCAATTTAATGTCACCATATAGAAATCAGATTCCCTCACATTATTTGTACTCCTTCGCTATTTATCAATTTGAGCATAGAAATAGCACAATAGGATCTAATATACATTATCTTTATAGACATTAATATGTATTTCTGGGGCTGGTGCGGTGGCACAAGTGGTAGGGTGTTTGCCTTGCATTAACTAAGGTAGGATGGATCACGGTTTGATCTCCCAGCATACCATATGGTCCCCCAAGCCAGGAGCAATTTCTGAGCACATAGCCAGGAGTAACCCCTGAGCATCACCAGTTGTGCCCAACTAAAAAAAAAAAAACAAAACCAAAAATAAAGATGTTTTTCTGTCATTTCTTTTCACTAAGGATGCAGTAGGTTGAATATTGTGTCCTACGTATAGCTGCACAAATGATAACTACAGTTAAATCCTTAAAGCCTAGGAACATGGCTTTATATGAAGCATATTTTGCATGTGTTATTCAATATAAAATTCTGAGAAAGGGAGAAAAACCCAGACTACAAAAAGTGGTCTGTAAACACAACCACAGGTGTCCTTCTGAGAGAGATGTTGAGGGTAAACCAGCCATAGATGAGGGAAGATAATGTAAATACACAAAGTTTAAATCAATGAATGAGGTTGTCAGACAAGACAACCTGGAGGATCTCCCAGAAACAGCAGGGAGGAATTAGATCTCTACTAGTGCCTCTGGAGAGGGAAAGTCCTCCCCATACTTGATCTTTGCTTAATGAAACTAGTTTTGAACCTTAAATGTCCTGAACTACAAAAAAATAAATGTGTACTATTTTGAGATACAAGTTTGTCATCCATAAACAATCATGAACACCATCATTTGCTTTAAAGGACACTGGACACTAACAAATTTTATTTATCTCCCATTATAAACACACCAGGTATCAAAGTGACACACAAATGGAAGCACCATGCAAAACCAGAATAGAAATGCAACCAAACATGAGACTCAATAGTGTAGCTGGCTTAAGTGTCATTTTTTTTTATCTCTGCGTTTCTGGGATTTTGGGGGTGATTAAAAGAGGTTTAGTTGATGTACAATTTGAATTACTGCAAAGAAAGAAATCTTCCAGTTCAGGGAATTGGAAGTTAGTAAACTACAAGCCAGAATTTTCACTGAGACATTATATGATGTGCAGGGTCCTGTGCTCCTTATCATGGTTATATAGAATATAGGATCCCTTCACATGCCTATTGCCTTTTTGGTATAACAAAATTTCTTTAATTCAAGAAAGACTGTCTTACATAACATTTTCAAAAAACAGTTCAAGGAATCCTGTCGACCATTCATCTAGGTAACCCCAATATTCTTTTGAAGCTTTTTTTCATTTATTCACATACTTTTTGTGTGTATACAATTTGTTTCTAAACCTTTGGAATGAGCATTGCATATAAAAAATGCCCCTATGCTCCCTAAGTAGTTCAGTATCTATTTTATATAACGTTGTATAATCTAGCCTAATTTTCATATCAGGAAATAAGCAGATTTCCATTATCTATTTTGCAGACCTTACTCAGACTCCATTGGCTGCCCACAAAATGTCCTTTACAGAAGAAGAAAAACAGAAAAACCAAAACATTTTATTCTCTGGCTTGGGATTCAATTCAAGAATACATGCAACTTTTATTTTATTTTTTATGACCGTGATATTTACTAAGAGCTGAGGCTAAGTTATTTTGTATAATGCCTATCAATTAGGGTTTAGGACATTTGTTCATGGTTGGCTAAGAATTAAGTGTTTTGGGTAGGACAATCACTGAAGAAGTAGTATAAAGTTCTATGATAAGTGCCAAGGGCAAACCCATTTAATATATACATAAAAGTAATGCTGACCTCTTCCAAAGGACATTATTACAACAAAAGTCCCCCTTATAAAAAGTATAGAATTAAGTAGCTCCTAGTTGGTACTGGAATATTTTATGTATGAAACCTTACCTGTAGTAGTTTTCAAGTCATTATGCCCACAATATTTATAAATTTATATATATAAAAACGTAAAATAGAGCTGACAGTGTTAACTCTCAAAAACAGTTCTGCTGTCAGTTTGTGTCACAGTAAATGCCAGTAGCCTTAACTTTAAGAAAGTATCTTTTCTCTCAAAACAAACAGTCCGTGAGCCATATAATTAACAAGTGTCCTAATATTGGTGACAATTATTTTCTTGCTTATTTCTAGTTCTGACTCTAGATGACACAGTCTTAAAATGTTTCTTTTGCCTCTTTTTGAATTTCATATGAATACAATCACTGTGTAATTCCTTTATTTCCTGTTTCTTTCACTTAAAGTCATTTGATTCATTCATATTATTTCACATAGCTATATATACAGCTATATATACCACTGTAAGAATTAGTTACAATTAAATCAATAATTTTATCATTGGTAAAGATATCTGTGTTATTTAAACTGGATTGTTATTTTAAAATAATAATAATAATAATAATAATGTTATTATGTAAGACAAATGTCTTACATTTGTCTCTGCATTCAGGTAGAATTTATGATTTACTTGGAAATAGAATTATGGAATGCAGGGTATTAGCATGTTTATCAGAGAATGCTTTTCAGTTTCCCAAAGCATGGCACCACTTAATCTTCTCTTGAGTGGTGTATGAACGTAAAGCATTTATCAATGTCTAGAAGAATCTATTTTTGCGATTGCTTGGCATCCATCTCTGCCACTAGACTCTTAAGATCTGTGTTGACTTTTGTTCACCATTTCACGCCAGTGCCTGGCACAGTGTAGATGCTCAAAAACACTGAGCTGAACAAAAGAAGTCAGGAAAGTTTTAGTATTTCCAATATGAATTCAGGTCTAACTAACTTAAAAATTCATACCTTTAGAACTGGAGCAGTGGCATAAGTGGTAGGGTGTTTGCCTTGCATGTGCTAACCTAGGATGGACCCCAGGCATTCCATATGGTCCCCCAAGCCAGGAGTAAGCTTTGAGCATCACCAGGTGTGGCCTCAAAACAAAACAAACAACCAAAACCAAAACCAAAACAAAAATTCATGCCTTTAAAAACATTGATCTTTCTACACTACATTTCCCTGGTTTCAAAATGGTGATGACTATACATATCCTATTTATTATTTCCAAAGTAATGGTAGCAATCCAATGAGATTATATTTTTCCTGTAGCAAACACCAGTACCTATTAAATATCCACCAATATCCCTTTACTATGCACCTGGACCCCAGGATCCACAGATGGGCATGTATAAGATGATTGTCAATGGCAAATGTTTTATGAATACATGTGGATTAAGATTACTTTGCAGAGGAAGATGGGGTTTCAGATATCACTGCAAGGAAAACCAGGGAGACCAATTAATGCTTTCAAGTGTAAACCCCACCTGTGGCCCAAATTATTCACTGGCACAAACAAAAGCAGTTTGCTCCTTGGCCTGATCAGAACAAACATTTTAAAATGCTTTTACCCAGGTGGTGTCATCTTTCGTCTGGGACCAGGCTCAAGGAAGGGCTGGCCAGAGTGCTGGATTACACTCTGCTCTCCAGCTCATGATCGTGGGTTCAAAAGTAAACTCTGACTTCCTATTTAAGAAGAAAGATCTTAGAGCTCTGTGGTTTCCTGTTGTGTCCTGGTGTGTCTGCTCTTTGGTTTCTGAGTCTGTGTTTTCAGAGCTGCAAATGGGGTGTCACTGTTTTATTTCATCCTGCCTTTCATGAGAAAATAAGAATTATACCAACCCTAGTTGTTGGCATATTGTACCAGGCAGAGTCCATGTCCTGAGCTGTCATGCCTTCCAAGAGAGAAAAGTGTGCAAGGAAGGGGACTCAAGGAACCTTTATCGCGACCCAAATCAACCTGAACTGACTGAACAACCCACCTAAAGGAAATCATCAGATTCACTTTCCTTTGCCTAGGTCCTTTGTCCATCTGAGCATAAATTCAGAGGGTTTCTGAAGACAAAGGGCTCTGCTAGAGACTAAGGAAGCAATGAAATTTTAAAAGTAAAAGGTACCCTGAAAATACTGAATGCTGTTCTGATAATGCTCTCTAAAGTGTCACCTGAGCACAGTTTAATGTACATTAAGGGCACTTTGGGCCAGACTCAGGACTTAGTCAAATGGAAGAATGATTTGTTTGAAAAGAGTCCCCAAGTATGTTAGAAAACCACCCACTTGCATCTTTTGGGGGATGTAGGGAACCTCCCAAACAATGCTCAGAAAGCCTAAGATCACTCTTGGTATGGCTTAGGTAATCAGGCCAAATAGTTCAGTATGTGAAACTAGTGACAGGGACAGAACCCAGGTGCCATGCACACCAACCACATGCTTTCACCCTGGGTCCACTGGCTTGAAGTTTAATGGAGAAATAGCATTTAAAATCAAAAGATGATCTGCTGACAGAATTGGATGTGCTTCCCCTGACAGTTGGAACCCCAAGGGCTCTACTAGCAGTGGTCATCAACCTTTATTTTCAACTGAGCCAAATCTTGTCAAAACCACGATTGAAATTTATTTTGAGAGCCACACAGGGCGAGCACTGACAGAGGCTAGGAGCAGAGTTCTGACTCCTGGAGTGGCCACCCGGCACACAGAAGAGCCAAAGTAAAAGTGGAAAGAGACAGCACAGCGGCATTTGCCTTGCAAGCAGCAGATCCAGGACCAAAGGTGGTTGGTTCAAATCCCGGTGTC
>PVKC010051886.1:0-10350 GCA_004027635.1 Crocidura indochinensis | reverse complement strand
TCCACACTCAGGAGCAATGGCTAAAGAGAATCATCCTGTATTGGGGATCTTAGAGAATATCCAGCTGAGGTAGTTTCCAAGTGTGAAACTACAATCTGAGCCATTCAATGGGGTTTACAACTCAACTGCAGGTTGTCTGAGCCATGCTGAGCCATGTCTGCAGGAAAGGGAGGGCCAGTCTTTCATGGGAATACAGGCCTCCTGAGCCCAACAAGGCAAATTATTTCTAAATTATTCTTTTGTGTATAAGAAAAGGAACCTAAGGGACATTAGCAAACCAGGTGAAACAACATGAATTTCTAGAAATCACAGAAGAAGCCCAGTAGTAAATATTGGCAATACAGGTGTACAAATATTGGAAACAGACAGTACAGCTATGTGCTTTGCACATAGATCACTTGGTTTTAACATTTAGCACCCCCCACAGTCCTCTGAGGACAGAACCTGGAGTGATCACCGAGCATAGAGTCAGAAGTAAGCCCTGACCACCACTATGCAAACCTGCACAAATAGGTGCTTCAGGTATATAAATCCTCTTCTGTATGTGCAATCTCTTACTAATCTACATATTACGTACTCCCTCAGCTTGTTCTGAGTTTACAGCATTTGTAGAAAAAGATATCCCACTCGAGGGAGGGTCTTCACAAACACCTCTTGTCATGCCAAAATATTAATACCTCTGATGCAGCTAGATATCTAAAGACCACCCCCATTCCTCCCTCTTCAGATTCACTCAAAGACAGTTCTTCTGTCTCTACTTTGCCTGTAAGAGACTTTGCTGTTATTTCACATAAAATATCAACGATTAGTAAATTCTAGTTCTTGTACCCATCCCTTGATGAAGCATTGTTGAATTATTAATTATAAAAGTCCTGGTAGTGTAAATGTATGGTGATGCCTGTACCCCTTTTGGTCAACGGGTCTGTGGGTTCACGATAAAGACAAGGAAATGGTCCACAGCAGTCAGATGAAGTTTCAGGAGACATCCAACTTTATTACAAGGCCCTAATTGCCATGTGCATATTCCTTCCATGGCCTCTAAGCTAGGCAACCTCTCTACATCCACACTGTGTCTCTGATCTCTCCTTGCTGCATCTGCTTGTCCCCTCCCCCAGGCCACTCCTTAATTGCAAGCCACAGACCCCTCCCAGCTGTTGGAGAGTCTCACCATCTAGGTGAGTTAGGCAGGAAGTTGTGGGAGGGGTAACATAGTACTTACATATAAGACTCTTGTAGAATCAGCTTTGTACCACTCTGCACACACCACATGTTGCCTGCACAGCTTTCATCTTCTAGAGTCAGGTCAATTGAATGTGAAAGAGTGCTGTGAAAGAGTGGACTTTTCGAAGTCCAATTATCCAGACCTTTAAGTCTAAAATTGTATTTATTTTTTACTTATTTTTTGGCTTGGGGGCCATACCTCATAACCTTCAAACCTTACTCTTGGCTCTACACTCAGAAATCACTCCCTGTGGTGCTCACCTTATATAGTAAGGTGCCAGGGATCAGACCCAAATTGACTGCATGCCAGGCAAGCACCCTACTGGCTATACTATCACCCCAGACTCCAGTCTGATTTTATAATCATAGAACCATTCCTTCTACCCCACCGCACCCAAAGCAGTTGTCCAACAGTTTCAATAATCTTTTCTACCAAAAACTCAGCTACGTCAACTGTCTACCTAGTGCTGTCAGTGTGTTGGGATGGAGAAAATCAAGATTCCTAAAGAGCCTCCTAGTCTTAGTCCACAGAATTCAGATACAGATTTCAGCTATACAGCCAAGAAACAGAGAATCTTCTTATAAACCCTCTTATTTTTTGAAGTGCTTCCATTTTGACTGCTAGCTAGGAAGGGTTTGATGGACTAAATTGAGTTTAGGGAAACAATCTTAATTGTATATTTAATCTCCAAATAATCAGATATCTGTTCAAAGGCTTACTGTTCCACTACATCTGAGAGGTAGAGAGCATAATTAAACATCTGTCCCTTAACAAATACATTAAGTAAATAAAATAAAAATGTTATGAAAATATTTGGGAGAATTGATGAAAATCTATTTATATGGAGAAACACTTGATTTAGATCATTATTTTAGTTAATGCTACAGGGGCAATATATTTTCATTGCTTCCTTAAAGTTTATAAAATAGACTTGTTAGCTTTAAATATGCCCTCATTGAGACAGCGCAGTTGGTATTTATTCTATAGCAAGTTACAACTCACATGTCTACGCAAATATATTAAGTGTAGATGCCATGAATAGCATCTAACTCTGGAATGGTCAAATTCATTATTTTTCTCAAAGGTAAAGATTAACTATACAATTTGGGGATCAATAATGAAGTGTTGGTAATTTAATAATGGTTAATAGTATGTATTTCTATGGTTTCCAAATCTGATAACTGCTAGGATAGAGAGACCAGCTATTTTTTGTGTGTGTTTTCCTTTTGCTATTAAAATGGTCCCAAAGGACTGGTGCACATGCTTTGCATGCTAAACCATGGGAATGTGATTCAGCATGTAAACAATAATGCTATCTCTAACACTGCATGGACCCTTAAGGTCCCCTAAGTGATGTTAGAGTACTCATTCAGGAGTAGCTCTGAGTATCATCAGGTATATTTTCCAAATAAATAAATAAATAAATAAAATTATCCTGGGACCGGAGAAATACTAGCAGGTTGTAGCAAGTAGTAGACACTTGCATTTTATATAGACCACCTAGATTTAATCTCTGGCACTCCATATGCTCTCCAGGCCCACCTGAATTGACGACTGAGCACAGAATCAGGAGTAAGCCCTTAGCACTGCTGGGTGTGGTTCCAAATATCTAAATAAAAAGTAATAAAATGTTCATAAATTGAAGAATAGTTTCTACCTCTGAAGACATTTACAAGTGGTTGACTAATTGTTAGATAAATTTAAATATATTAACTTTTTAAATAAATAAATGAGGCAGGGGACACATGCAGGGTTGCTCAGGGGATACTCCTATCCCATTATTCAGGCATGGCATTCCACCCAATTTTCTCAGGGTCCATATGAAATACTAAAACCATGGTCATCCACGTGCAAGGCAAGCTTCTAAATCTCTGTATTATCTCTTTAGCCCTACACTTAAATGGTGAATGCAGTTGGCAGTTAAGTCATTCTGCAAACTAAAGTTATCTTCAGGTAATAAACGTCTTAGTAGAATGGGAAGCACTTTAACTGTGACTGCTTCATATAATCAAGGTTTGAAACATTTTTATAACACAAAAAGGCTTTGTTTTTGCTCTCCAGGGAACATAGCGAACTCCATAATCTCAGCATGGTTCAAAGAATATTCAGCAAATCTACAAACAGAAGTAATAAAATACAGTGGTTAATAACATAGTCTGAGGACTTAACATCCCATCCAATTCTTACCTTGGAACATCACACCTGAGTGAGTGCAGAAGGTATTTAACAGCTCTCTGCTTCAGTCTCCTCATCTGTACAATGCAAAATTAGTTTGAACAAAATTGTATGAAAGAAGCTCATTGAAAAGTTCTGATAGAAGTGTTTTAACTGTATTAATCTTACACACATACACATTCACACACATAATAAAGCATTGGCTACAGGATTACTGAAGCTGAAAAGTTCCATCGTTTTGTCATTTGCAAGCTAGAGTCTCAAGAAAGTTAGTAGTTGAAGTTTAAGTCCAATGGCCAGAGAATAAATTGTGTAGGTTCCAGTCTGACGGAAGGAGATCTGAGCTATTTCCACTCAAGCAGAAAGAGAAAAGGGGTCCAGTGCCCCTTCTTTGCCTTTTGTGTTACACAGATTCTCAACAGAGAAGGCAATGCCCACCTACACTGTGCCAACAACCCATGTTCTGATTCCACACCAATCTACTCTCTAAGCTCCTCAATTAAATGCTAGTTTCTTCAACAAAAACCTCCAGAGACATGTCCAGAAAGAACGTTTTTTTGGATACCAGGTGGCTGGTCCAGAGCCAAAATTTCCCATCCCACCCATATCCCTTCTAAGGCCTGCAAGACACTGAGCTTGGTACTCGAAGGAGACCTGAATGCAACCCAATTCCCACCTGGAAAATAAGACAATGGTACAAGCCTCAAGCCAACAATGATCATTTCACTTTTTCCATAATCCATGGGAGTTACAAGGGATGTTTATTCTATACTTCCAACATCCCTTTCTCCACAGTGATAGAATTACTGAAAAATTAACAGAGTTAAGTGGTGTGGAAAGAGGTCATTTAAGTGAAAGCCTGAGGAAAAATCTTGCATTGCACAGGGATCACCAGGTTCCTGAGGCTGGCCCACACTGAACTACTCTTATCTTTGCTCAATAGAAAGTGACTGCAAATCCTCAATTTATCTCTAGTCTTTCTCCACTTGAGATAAAATGTTAAACTTGTAAGCACAAATGTAAAAGATCGACTCTCATATCTAGGCCAGCATAACCTCTCATTTCAAAAAGGTAAAACAAAAACAAAAACCACTCCTATAATTTTCAAGAAAAGTTCCCCACCCAGCTCAAGGTGGCTCATGCAGCAACACCTGGTTGGCTCTGATTACTGAGCTGTTCCTCAGATGTTGTCAAGAGTGGGCTCTGGGCTGCTGCATATGACTTGGAGACTATCTTCCCCACATGCCCCATCCCAGCAACAAAAGTCAGGTGGCTGAGCTGAGCAGAACCTGTCATTTGAATACAGCCCTGGCAAGCTATAGTAGACCTGGTGCTGTGGAGGCATGACTTGAGAATTTTTAGAAACTATTCTTCCCTCAATCACCTCTAAACTTAAGAACTTCAAATGAATCAGCTTAAATAGACAAAAGGAACTTACTGGCTGCCATTAGGAAGAAAAAAAAAAGTGGCATGCAAGGCACCCACCATAATAATAGTATAAACCACAGTGTCAAAGTGAGAGAAAGAGAGAGAGATGCAAATTCCCTGCCCCAGAGACAGGTTGGGTAGGGGGTGGAAGGGAAATGGAAGGCATCAGTGGTGGGAAGGGTGCACTGGTGAAGAATGGTGCACATTCTATGACTAAAACCCAGAAATGAACAATTTTGTAACCATGGTGCTTAAAAAAAGCAATTGATAAAAATTTATCTTAGGGGAATTAAACCCAGATGATAAGATTTTTGCCTGGAGCCTCTGTGGTCTCTTTACAAGACCTCTTTCAGTATTGGCTCCCTCCATTGTGCCTGCCCATTCAGAACTTATGCCTGTGTTCAGGGGTCTGGGGTATATAGGTCCACTCCTAAGTCACCTGCAGTGTTTGGACCAAAGCAGAAAATTGTAGCCACACTGTGCCTGGAATACATTTCCCCCGTTTGGAGGAAAACTGTATTACCCTCTTGTGAAGAACGGAGAAGTTGGCAGCAACTATTTCAGCATTTCATTGCATGAGTAACAAAAGTACTCAGAGCAGAGTCCCATATCCAGAAATCCTTCAGCAAACACCAGCAGGGGTACCCAAGGAAAGAGAAGAGCAAGGGGATGAGAGTGGGGGTTCTCAGGCCTTAGTGGGGCACCATAATCACTGATAGAGAAAGGACAATCTTAAAAGGTCTCAGTTTCAACAAAACCATCCCAAATCCTCAGTTTACTTGGCCCCAGCCTTTCCATCAAGCAGTCAGTTTCATCTTCTCCAAGAGATGCCAGCAAAGTGGGTGTGTAGGAAGAAGTCTGGATGTGTGCCCTGGTGCGGTGTCCTGAATAGAACAAGTGGCTTCTATGCTTCTAGAAACGCAGGCTTCAGCCAAGAAAGAGTTCAAAGTGCTGGATAGAGGACAAGCTTTACAAGGGGAAGGCCCAGAATCCTACCCCAACACACCCCTTCCTCCTGAGCCTCACTGAGAGTGGCCCCCAAACAGAAACAAAATAATGAAGCACTTTAACAAGGTACACATTTAGTACAGTAAGGCACCTCCAGGGCTTTTCCAATTTGTGAGTCTTCCTAAGCTGCATGTACAGGCCTAAGCACAGCTATGCAAGGACTCATACTAACAGGCAACACGTGTTATTGCCTGGGTGGGTTGTAGACCAACATTCGATTATCAGTCATCGTTTCTAAAACAAGCCAGTCTCTGGGGCCCGGGAGATAGCATGGAGGTAAGGCGTTTGCCTTTCATGCAAAAGGTCATCGGTTCGAATCCCGGTGCCCCATATGGTCCCCCGTGCCTGCCAGGAGCAATTTCTGAGCATGGAGCCAGGAGTAACCCCTGAGCACTGTCGGGTGTGACCTAAAAACCAAAAACAAACAAACAAAAAAAACAAAAACAAAACAAAAAAATAATAAAACAAGCCAGTATCTACACTTGTCTTCCCAAAACCAAAACGACTGTGCCTTGTATGGGCAGGGATCAGGGTGGTGGGAAAGACGAGGTGAGAAAGGAAGGTCGGTTGTGCAGGACGGAGAGGTTTGGGAGTGGGGCATAGGCAGAGCAGCCCAGATGCTGGACGTGAGTCTGCGCAGATGCGTGCAGATGTTAGGTCTGGGTGTTGGTGCTGGGCGCAGGTGCAGGGTGTTTGGTGCGGGAAAGGGTACAAAGTGTGGGGTACAGTGCTGGGTGCAGGCGGGGTGCGGCGCGAACAAAGGCGTGCTGTTTCTTGGAGTTAAGCGCTGGCTGAGGCGCCAGGCAGTGGGTGGACTCAGCTGTGCAGCGCTGATTATAGAAGATGAAAGGGCTCTGCAATTTATTTCATCTCACGCTGAAGCACTGCTGACAACTGAAAGTGAGGACAGAAGGATGCATTTGTTCAACTTCTGTTTTAAAAAGCGGACTTCAAATGATAACCCACAGAGGAGGAGGAAGGCTGCGCAGTCATCAGGCGTCTTCAAAATAGGAAAAGAAAAGAAAAGAACCACAGGAGCAGCAGCTTTCAAAAACATTTTATTTTATTTTATTTTATTTTATTTTGGAGAGGAGTTGGAAAGTTAAATGAATTTGCTTGATTACTTATTTGGGGGTTTATTTTTGATTCCGCAGAATGAAATCTATGGGCTAGAGGGGCTAAGTTTTCATGGAGTCCTATTCCTAAATTCAAAGCACAGTCAGAATGACACAAAGCTTATCTGGAAAGATTGAAGAAAGCCCTAGAAAAATGAAAATGGGAGTAGGGAGGAGAAGAGATGTGCAGGGGAGAGGCTCTTGCCTTGCACACAACGGACCCGGGTTCAATCCACTATCATATGCAGTCCCCTGAGCACCACCAAAAGTAATCCCTCAATACAGAGTCAGGTGTTAAGCTATGAGATCATCAGGGTCTGAACCCCAAACAAAATTAATTGAAAATGGATGGACCTATCCCACCAGATAATTAATATAGAGATCAAAGAGGCCCCTAATGACCTAGCCCTCTCCACGCACTTCCAGGGGCACTGGACCTAGCCCAGTCCTCCCAAGAGAAATAATTGTATGCGGGATCTTTATTCTAAAGTCATTACAGTATATTAAATGATAGGACTATTTTTAAATGTTATCATTCTAACATTTTAAAAATTCAAATTTTTGCTTGGAATTTTGAATGAAATAGTATACATCAGGGGTCTCAAACTCAATTTATCTGGGGGCCGCAGGAGGCAAAGTCAGGGTGATCCTTGAGTGCAAAGTCAGTAGTAAGCCTTGAATATTGGGGTGTGTGACCCAAACAACTAAAACAAAACAAAACAAAAAAGATTTCTCTAGGGCAGGGCCACAAAATGTACAGAGGGCCATTTGCAGTCCACGGGTCACAATTTTGAGACCCCTGGATATCCTTTTGCTATTGCTTTTCATTAACCGTATTTAAAAATGAGGAATATTTTTAGTTCAAATGCATATAATTTACTATGAAATTTAATCTACCTAGCAAAGTGGTCTTAGCTCAAAAGACTTTTCATAGCTGTACAATATCCCTGAATAGGTAGCACATAATTTATGATTAATACACAAATCCATATTCAGTTGTTAATGACAAAGGAATACATTCTGCCTATAACCATCAATATTAAAGCAGCAACAACATGATGAGCACATCATTTTCAAGTGATTTCTTTCTCAAGATGTCAGTTAAATGACTGATTCTTTACTAGTAATTTATACTAAAATTTTGGTTCTTTCACTGCACTTCGATTGTAAGTTTCATCTGCAAGAAATCAACAGAGCAATAGAAATGGGAAAGACTTTGGCTAAAATAGATTTCACTGCTGCTCTAAACCATCAAATTCAAGAGTTCTTTTTTTCAACAAGTACTTTTGTAGTGCACACTGGGTGTTGTAGGGAATGGAAATAACCGCATTTGTCAGGAGTGCTGGAGGTTCTGGAAGGCCAGTGTGTGAGACTATATGGGTCGATGCTGTCCAACTCTGGGAAGTATAGGCCACATACGCCACATGGCAAGAGGGTTCATAAGATTGTACATAGTAGCTAATAGACAGAAAGACAGAAAATGTAAAAATAAGCCTATTAGCAAATTCAGTAAGAATTATGAATTCAATAAAAGTAGCAACATACAATCCACAAAGACTTTTGAGGGACAAGACTAGAAGTTGCATCTTATGGGGATCTCTGAGTAATTCTCACCCAGGGATCAAGGAAATTGAACCAATTCAGGTTGGATAGATAAAGTCAGAAACCATTATACTAGGTGTAATCAGCCAAATACTAGGGGATTTCACTCAGATGTGAAATCTAAAACATGACAAGTTTGTCAAAGCACAGAGCAGAACCGTGGTTAGCAACATTGGGGTAAAAGGTGGATGACGTGGGAAGAAACTAGTCAGAGTACTCACTTGAAATGATTTAATAAGATGTTGTGAAGGTCAGAGATAAGACCTTGGTAATTGTTTTTAAAGTATATCCTGGCACTTATGAGAAGACTCTATCTGAAGTATTCTGGCCACTCCAAGCAAACACAAGAACTTAGGGAGGTTATAAACACGGGGATCAGCTGGGTGATGCCCCTGCTCTTATAATGCAGACCTACACTAGTTCATGGCCTTCAACTACTTAAATACACATGTTTTTAATTACTGAAACAAAAAACAGAAAGAGGGAAAGCCTGAGCTGAGAATGAGGAAAAGCCAACCAGAAAGAAATAGTTTTCTAAATAGTTGGGCATGGCAGCCCATAGAGTAAGAGTAAAGACCAGAACAGGGAGTTATGGCAGGAAGAGGCAGCAGCAAAGCTGGGAGAGGAAAAAGTCATGACCCTCAGAAGACCTAAGAGCTAAAGAAAGAGCAATGACAAACTCTTGGCCTTGAATTACAAAACTGATTAACAAACAATAGACAGGAGATGAAGATCTAATGAGAGGTGACACAAAGTAGTAGTTCATGGGCACATTGGTGGTGGCAAAGGTACAGTAGCACAAAATTTAACACTATTGGAATAAAATGTCCTAAGTTAATAACAGAACCTTTTTTGTTGTTGTTGTTGTTGTTGTTGTTGTTTGGTTTTTGGTTTTTGGGTCACACCCGGCTGCACTCAGGGGTCACTCCTGACTCCATGCTCAGAAATTGCTCCTGGCAGGCATGGGGGACCATATGGGGCACCGGGATTCGAACCGATGACCTTTTGCATGAAAGGCAAACGCCTTACCTCCATGCTATCTCCCGGGCCCCAGTAACAGAACCTTTTTATCTTTGTATAAGGGCAGTGATATAGTTTCTTGTGTCTTTTTGTTTGTTTTTGGATATTGTTTCGGGTTTTGGGGGACCACACTCACCATTCAGAGGTGACTCCTGGTGAACTCGGTGAAAGTAGATGAGATGCCAGAATTGAATGGGTCAGCCAAGTGTGAAACAAACATCCCACCACTGTACTTTTGCTTCACCTCAACAAGATGGTTTTCATTGAAAAAGAAATTAGAAAGATGTGAAGGAAAAGAGAATAAAAACTGTTCAAGAGAAAACACAGACTTTTCCAGAGCTGGAAAAGCAAGCAAAGAAACAGAGTCAGCAAGCAAGATACATGTGCAAAGAAGAGCTTTACATGGGCTTGAAGAGCGAACTAATAGAAAAATTAATTAAAGGTGAGCGCATGCCATTAGGAAGAACAAATTCTTGAGTTCCTGGAGACAAGAGAATAGTTCAACTTGAGAGTCATTTTTCCTGTCCTGAAAGATTCCATCAGGCATTGTAATTCTGAGGTAAAAGCAAGTAAATCCTAATAAGGTGCTTTTTACATCAGGGTTCTCATTGAAAATGATGACTGAAACAAATTCTACAGAAGAAAAATCTAAACCAATGACCCTACAAATAACTTTGGTAGGCAAATATCTTCAAAGACACCTGAACACTACATTTTTGACCTACCATAATAAACAGCATTTAAATCAAATAGGAAGGGCCAGAGTGGAGACACAAGTGG